>QVOA01011231.1:0-53440 GCA_014825685.1 Pseudomyrmex cubaensis | reverse complement strand
ATTGTTTAATTATCAAATGAATTGTTAATACTTATGACTACATCAATTTTGCTCGATATTGACCTCACATTGTGATCTATTTACTTATACTTATCATATCTTATCATATTAATCGCACACGAGTTATATATCGAAAAAATTAAAATAATTCAATGAGATAATCTGTACATGCCATATATTAAATATTATTACGTATTTTGAAATAGAGTATATCACTTCTTTCTAAACTAATTTGATCGCTTCTACTCATACTGTTTCTCTCTCTTTTTCTTCTCCTTTTTCTCAGTCTCCATCAAGGTACGAAGCGAATCTTTTTCGGCAGTATCGAGAGCGCTCTGCTCGAGTGGCTCGTTAAAGTTTTACGTACCGAGTTTGATAACCGATGCTCGATAAAACTATCCACCGTGTTTTCCCCCCGGTCACGGGCTGAATATGTGTGGGGTGGAGCGACGTTCTCCTCCCTCCTCTCCCCGGATGCTTCGAAATAAGTTCGAAAGCACCGAACTAGCTCGACAAGTCGCTTCGCATGCCATAACGCAAGCAGCGCGCCGCCCTGTCAGCGAACCTCTTACCGGTCGGTTTCCGTTTCCGGTCCTCGCGAGTTCCGCTCGATGAGTTTTTGTCGCAAAACCGCCCCTATCCCCCATCGCGCGCTGCTTACAATGCAGTTGTACGCCGCTTTACGAAGACTCGATTTTTCCGCGTCCGACTTCGCGTTCGATAAATCCGCGATCTCCGCGATATTGGATCTCGCTTTTGTGGTTAAACGCGTTCGCCCATCCCCTGTTCCTCTCCCTAGTTCCTCCCCCTCCTCGGCATTTACATACGTTCTCCTAGCAAAACCGTACAAGCGTCTACAAGTTATGCGAACTCCGACAACTCGACGGAGGTAGATGACATCAAGAACTGAAGCGAGTTGTTGAGAGTGCTTTCCAAAGTTGATATTACTCGCGGTAATATCATTTCATTTTTATCGCGTCCGCGCGGGGATAAAATGGCGGATAAAATGAAGCGCGCGAAACCGTTTAACTCCAGAAAGGAAAACACGCGGAAGATATTTTCCTCTGTACGCGCAAAAGTAAATGCAGTTTTCTCTCTACCGGATTTTTAATTCTGACTACAGAGATATATCTTTCTAATTAGTTACCAGATAATATTAAAATATAGATTTTTGTGTTATATAATTTTAAATTATATTTTATAACATAAAGTACGTGTAACAAAGAGATGAGACTTTATATCTCATTTTTGTGTTAAAATTATGCATTCCTGTGCTTGGATCGCGTCTTTCTTTGCATGGAAACAAGATATCGTCGTCACGCAGAAATAAATTCTTTTCTCTTTCCATCTGTAAATTTAGATAATGCAAATAGAAAGAAGAATTCGAGAGTGACAACTTCGTGCGACATCTTAGAAAATCGCACTGTCATGAGGTAAGCGTATTCCGAGATACGATGGAAATGATAAGAAAGCTAGCATGACTAATCTCGCTTTTCTACCTGGGTTTCGATAATAAACTTCCGCGAAAGTTGGACACAACTTTTCAACTGAAATTATTTTTTTTCTTCCTCATCACCAGAGGAGATAGCATTGCTACAAACTCAATGAGAACTTAAAGTTTCTACACGTTATTATATGGTGCGTTCCGCAACTGAAGATAAAATTTTCCACTGTTGATTTTAAACGAACGAGTTTTTCAAGGAAACACGCGGAAATTCATTTCACAATTAAAACTTAACTAACGTTCAATCTGTATTTTTATTGCGTTTCGGTCAACGCAATAATTTGTGTCATTGCAAACACGCGACAACGGATAAGCCACGATGGTTTAATAATAAAGGAATACGTCGGGTAAGTTTCTCTCGGCAAGCAGGACGAATCGGATAGCTGGAAATCTATTTGCATTACAAACTTACAGGAGGATCTTGGGAGAGAAAATGCTCCAGGGAAGACTGAATGAAGTTGGAAAGAGACGTCCAACGGAACCAAGCTTGCCAAGTAACTTCGCCTCCATAACGCTTCCCGAGTCGAGCGCTTTGTCGACGAAGCTTCTACTAGCTTTTCTCCATTCCTACCAGAGCCTGTTTCAATAGTATTTGCATGCTTCATGTAAAGCGACATTTACTATCGTTTATTCTTTGTCCGCCGGTAATATAAAGACTTGACACTTACCGTGTTCTCCTTTATTCTTTTTTTTTTCTCATTGAATAATTCATCAGCAATCTTGAATTCCATAAATCACCTTGTATTTTTGTAATTACTTCTAATAAAGCCAGTATCAAAACTTGCCTTTTATTAAAAGTCAGTAGTTAGATTTTCTTCTGATCTTTTTGCAGAAGATAAAGTTTCATTGTAAAAACGTCAAATTCGTCGAGTTTTCTTCTGTTTGTATCGTTTTTAAATATTGAAATAAAGTTAATTAAAAAAAACAATTGTGTGTTTTCTCGCAAACAAATCTTTCGTATTGGAAATACACTGCGATCTCTACATTCTCTTATCAGTGGCCTATATCAGTTGATATTAGCTGACGCCGTGCGAGAGAACGATGAATGAGAAAGACGATTCTCAGCTTCGCGCGGTTTACGATGATAGCAGACGAGCAGTTTTTCGGGTTCTCAATTTCCGCAGTGATGTGTACCTTAATGTCACATAAATCACTTCCTAAAATAGCATCTGTAACAAAAAGCACGGACGCTTCAGATACTCCGTATCCGATACCGCGTGTCGCGCGCGTTGTTTTCTTCATCCTTTGCATGTGATAAATCGTTCGTGTAGGCAAAATGACTTCGCATGACACTGCAATACGATAAACTATACTACACACATCGTAGAACATATTTTTTTTTACGACGGAATAAAAGATCTTAGAGCGAGATTGTTTTTGTACTTCACACGTAAAAAAACAATAAAAAAAATAATTGAACTTTCTTTTATTACCTGTCTACTGTTTTAAATCGTCTGTATAAATCGTCTTTTTATATCTCGTACTTTTTGTATCTCGAAAAAGAAGAAAGACAGACGTGTATAAATATTAACATTTCGAGCTTATTTATATAAGAGTTCGTCTATTTTTTCCGAAGAAGCTTGTATAAATATTCTCCAAAGTAATTTTCACTGGATAATAATTCCCATTTGAATTTAAACTTCACTTTTTTTAAAATAATTTCCGTTTTCTTTGCCGGAGATTGATCAACGTTGTTGCGCACATTAATGCACTCGCTGCATTGCATAAGCAATGCAAGAGTTCAGGATCATACAGAATATGAATTGACACCTCGTAGGTTTGATGTGTATGTGTGTCTAACTTCGGAAATTCGCAAGCGGTTCCGCTTGATTTACATGAACGCATGATTTATT
This sequence comes from Pseudomyrmex cubaensis, assembly GCA_014825685.1. Taxonomy (NCBI): domain Eukaryota; kingdom Metazoa; phylum Arthropoda; class Insecta; order Hymenoptera; family Formicidae; genus Pseudomyrmex; species Pseudomyrmex cubaensis. Next base: position 50,083 of record QVOA01011231.1, on the reverse strand, counting down.
TATGTCTCTCTCTCTCCCTCTCTCCCTCTCTCTCTCTCTCTCTCTACAAGCAAACAGGTTGAATTTTATAGCGTCTAACTTTACGATCCGTCCGAACTTTCGACCTTCTTCGCGGCATTTCCGACTTTATTAAGACGAGCATAACCGTGCTCGCCGCCGTCGGTATCTCGCCCTTAGGAAAATCTCAAAAACGCAATCCTTACTTCGGACATTTTCCTCGACAAGTATTACAAGTAAATTGCGGTGTTGCAAACAAAGTTGCGCTCACTCGCCGATGCAGTTTTCGCTTGATTGTTTATTCGTCGGATTGTTTATCGCCAACGTGGGAGAACAGTCCGCTTCGGTACTATATTCGCAATAACTTTTGCATTTGTATTCTCGCAAATTTTCCTTCATAACTATCTCAATATTTATGAGACGGCGGGGCTTGTCAAGAACATCGCGTGTAGTACGCGATTCTGTGCGAACGACTCACCTCGGAATTACGACATCTTGAGAGAATGAAGACTAACTACGTCTAAATAAGTAATTAGACGCGGTGGAGGACTGAAGCATCATTTCTCTCGTGAAACGAAGAGAGAGAGAGAGAGGGGGTGGAGAAGAGGGAGGAGAATTTCTGCAATTCGAACCCGAATGAAAGTTCGGCGTTCGACATCGCGTTTGTGCTTCGTGACGATGATCCGAGATTCAATGCGCGCGCATTCGACCTTTGAATATACCGCCCTCGAAATACCGAGATTCGTAGCTCGTCTTCTTCGACAAACGATCGATTTACATCTTCCTGAACGCCCGGCTCTTTTACGTCTGGCGCGCAACGATCGAGGTTTTATGAGCACCACCGTACGAGATGCATCGAAAACCGAACTGTACCTCCATCCTTCAGCCGTTCTTCTCGCTTCGCTACGAGTGTGTACGGGACCAGCCACGTCTCGACTAAGTCGCTTTTCTCTCTCTCTCTCTCTCTATTCGCGTTCCCCGTCGCATCTCCGCGAGCGACCGAAGTGAAACTTCAACCTCGCGCGCTACAAACTTGCGTAATTCGCTCTCTCCTTGGTGTATTCCTCTCGGAAATGCAGCGTGTCGAAGAGACAGGGCAGCTTGTCAGAAAGAGACGGGGAAGTTGCGAGTACGACTGTCAGTATTCATGATTTAATTCAGGCATACCGATGGCTGATGCTCGCGCCGCTCTCGAAACGGAAACACGATTACGCGCGCTAAGGAGAGTGAGAGTACACTTCTTTCTTGTTCTCAAGTATTAATAAGAAATGCTTCTATATATATATATGTATATCTCGCTTTTAATCAACTCTATTTCCATCTCTCTTTTCTATGTTCTCTCTTTTCTGCCTGACTAGCATTTCCGCGTTTGTCCGCGAAACTTCAGTTTATCTTTCTTTGCCTACAACAGCTTTCTCGCCTCCTTTTTCCTTTTTTTTTTTTTTTTGGCTCGCGTTTTCGTCGGGAAATAAGACTTCCAGGCTCCGCAGGCTGCAGAAGAGGGACGACGGAGCGATGTTGCTGCAGGGAGTTCCGTGTTGAGCGAAAGAGGAAGAGAGAGAGAAGAAAATACGGTACAAAGTGAGAAAAAAGTGATGCCGAAGGTGCGCGCTGGTAGTAATACCACCGGCGGCGGTTTAGGGGTGTGGTAGTCGGGCGAGAGGAAAACCGCGTGAGAGGAAGTGAGAGGTAAGGGTCACGCGCGAGGAGGAGCGCGCGCTATAGTAGCACCGACTGCGGTGCAGCCGAGGGGACCGCACGGGGACTCAGGTAATGCATACTAGGTACACGGCGTAAAATTTAATCCAATGAATTAATTATAAACTACGCCCGCGTCTCTCTCGCGCCCAGCCCCGGCAATTACCATGAATATGAAGCGCTCGCTCGCGCGATTTCTGCCGCGCTCTCGCGCACGAAGCGCGCGTTTCTCTCTTTTACCATCCCGCGCGTACGATAATATCGGTAATTTCATTCGTGCAAAAGGAGGAGAGAACGTCGCTCGCGTTCGCGGTAATTCGCGAGGGGATGCGCGAGCGGGAAGTTTCCTCTCCGCGCGCTCCTCTCGTCTGCGGGCGTTTCCCTTGCGCGCGAGGTCTCTTGACGTACGAATAACGTTGCGCGTTCGTGGCTCGCTTGACTGTGAAATCCTGACGCAATTCGGAATTTCGAGCGATATAGGCCCGATTTGTTGATGCGAACTCGAGCGGAATAATTGAAGGTGCCGGATGAACGAGGTGATAGCGCTCTATCAAATTTCGGCACGAAAGATTCGGTAAATTCAACGAAAAATTTTCGACTATCTATTTGAGAGATATATGTTTTTGTATTTCACGTCAGAAAGAATAATCCAACGGGAAATGACTAATTGTTGCTCGACATATTTTTTGTTGTTGTAAAATCTGTGATCAATAGTTTATAAATTAGTTTTTAACCACACTTTATCATACACAATTTTATATCGCTACCGCAAACCTATTTATATTGGTTGCGAGAAAAATGTACTCGATCGTAAATCGAGCTTTGTTGTCGACGATTATTTACAGTTCAGCCAAGTGCGCGTAGTTCCTGTTGAATTATATTTGTTGTTGAACGATAAGTGCGCGCCGCTTATACACGCACTTCAAACATATTGCGCGATCTAGTTTTTTCACTAATTATTTTTTCGCCATAAAACTCTATACCACCAAATGACCGTAAAAACCGCAATTCCCTCCAGTATTTTTATGCCGTGCGTTGATTAATATCAACTCGCGCGTATCAAAATACGCGCGCGTGAACAATAAATTGCGCGCGGAGAAGTGCGGGACGAATACCAGCAGTTTGAGAAAACGGTTTGTGTCGTATGCGAAATGGTTCGAGTGGTCGCGTAATTGGCGCCGGTTTCTATCTGGGAGAGCAAATCGCGGAGGTACATGTGTGTATGTATGTATGTGTGTATATGTGTGGATGACGCGAATCTCTGCGCGCGTGTACGTGCGAATACGCATTTAGCGTGCGTGCATTCACGACAACAGAGCGCACGAAGACATTCTACGTACGTATTTGTTCGCGTATCTGAATGCATATTTACACACGGCTGTGCGCTCTCGGCACGCACATACATACACGCGTATATACACGTGTATATACACGCGTATATGTTTCGGGGTGCGCGCGAAACTGCGCTACGTACGTGAAAGCGTACGTATGTATATGTATATTTGCATATATTTCCCGCGTGCATGCACGGCATAGCTTCCGGGGCTTACACGCGTGCATCGGCGTCGTGCACGCGAATGCACGCACACATACCGTCACACCGCAGTGACGCAGAGACGGTTGCTTTGCACCGGCGGCGGCGAGGCTTCACCGCCAGATATCCACATATAATTGCATCTTTCGGGCGCTACATGCGCCACGTCCTGAAAATCGCGTAAATCCGACGCGGCAATTCCAACGCGCGTCTAGCCGCGCGACATATGCTCGACTGATACTTATCTTTAACTATAGGAGGATAGATGCATCCCCGCCTTGCTTTCCCGCGAATAATCTCGTTATTCCTCGCGATTTGCTTCGCGATAGTCTCAATTATTTACTGAATATTAAAACGATAATGTTAACTAGAAATGAAGAACTTTGATATTGTAAGTTAATGATGAATTTAATACGAGAGCGCGCACGAAAAACTTTCAAGGATGTAATACGATAAGCGTATTTTACGTTTAATTTGAAAATGCTAATAGAGAGTACTTTTCATTGCGAGTATTTTTCACAGCGTATTACGTTGTGAAAAATAAGAAGTGACGATCTACGATGTTCTCATAAGAATTAACGAGAATCTCTTGAAATATTTTTTTTAATAATAATGAAAATTTGCGAATGTAATTTTATTCTAATTAAATTCTGTGTCTACCTGCACATCCATGTACAGTGGATCTGAACACGCGGTCCGATTTCACCGATAACGCAACAGTAGCGAGTGCATTATCCAGGATAAAAATAAAGAGAGAGAGAGATACACATTTTTGAAATTTAGTATTCCGGAATTTTTTCGACACTTTAAAGATTGTAGATGCAGTCCGGCGATTAACATCAAAGAGCAGCTGTCGTGCGGTTTTGTAACGACGGAACCATCTTTCTCCCGTGCAAACGTGCAATTTAAAAGAACGCTCGTTTATGCGACGCTTTGAAGAAAGAACCGTCCCCGTGGCGCACAGGCCACGTTCGCACACGTTAGACTTTGTACCCGTGAGAAAAGCAAATTTCAACATAAAATTGCCCTCGACATGACCCGCCGCTCGTTACCAAAGTGCTTTGAGCTGTTCGCGCCGGGCGCAGTAATTTTTCAGAAAATTAATTGGCGTAATCGCGGTTCATAAATCACAATTTTTATAGCAAGAGTGAGAAAGAGAAAGAAAGTTTCTTTCAGCGAGAACGTTATATTCTAGTTTTCACCGCCTTGCGCGTTAAACGGAATGTTATTGCGCGCAAGTTATATTATTACAACGCGAGTTGTTTATTTTTTCTTTGCGAATCTAATCGTTCACGATTCAGAGTTCAACACGATTGAGTTATTATGGGGATGCTATTGTTACTCGAGATTCTGTAACGACTACGCAAGACCTGTACTTGTCACGCAATTAAATTCACGCTGTAGTTCGCCACAAATTAATACCGTCAAGTACGCCGGGTCGCATAGGATATATTCGTGAACGAGAAATATTTCTTGACCTGTGCAAATAAAAGAAAACAGATTATTAAAACTCATATTTAATTCTCACACAAACACACACACATTTATTTATAATTTAGTCGCTCTAATAATTTTCTCTCATTATTTCTGTTCATTAAGAGATATCCAAAATGATGTAACTGTACATTAGCAACACGTACGCATGTTACGTGAGATGACTGATTACGACATGGCCGTCGTTTATGCGAGAACGATGTAACAACTCACATCCCCTCCGTTTCCTCCGGGATGTGCACAGCTGCGTCCGAAATGAGCAGATTCTGAAAAGGATCGTAAACGCGTAAATCTTTGTTTTTTTTATTCTATCTAAATGGAAGACTAGAGATTAAATAACATTTTTATATCCACTCACGGGATATGGATTAATTTAACACAACACGAAGTTAAAAATGAATCACGCGGCAAAACTGCAATGTGTGGGCGTAGATACACGTTCGCGGCGATGAGAGTAACTGAGGTAAAAAAATAATATAAAATAATATATAAAATTGCGCAGCTGTGACTATTTTTGCGAAAGGCAGTGCGCGATGCATTGTTAAAAATTAACACGCTTAGAGTACACAGCGAATTTAATCGAATCCGGCATTAGCTACCTGCGAGTTTTATCTCTGATTTTACTCTGCGAGTTTTCCTTGCACAGATTATCTCTGCGAGCGTCGTATCTTCTTTCGACACAGCGGCTATTCTGAGACAGCGGTGGCTTAAAAAAAAAAAACTGTATTCGAAAGAACGTCACGAATGAATGGAGGAGAATTAAAATTAGCCGCGCTGAGGACGATTTATTTCGGCACATTCGGTGGTCGACAAGAGATATCAGTGAATTGTCGATCCTCATTTAAAGTGCATATATAAATTTTGTAAGCTATTTTTCGATGTGATTCACGCTACACGATTATACATTCCGAGATTGGTTAATTTTGGCTCTTTGTTTTTTTTTTTTAGATTAAATTGCGCGCATTTCCAAAGCACAGTTTGCGACTATATCTATGTCGCAGCGACGATTCAAATGAGAGTTCGAAGACAAACGCGTATATACCTGATGCCACAAATGACATCTGCGCCTTTATCGTCTCTCCGCCATTTGCCTTTGGCGATATTGGGGATCCTCTCGCAGAAGATCTCGCAACGCAACGTTTCGTGATATTTATAATTTCCAACACGAGAGCTAATTTTGCCCGGTCACGTAGCAACGATGCCCATTGGCTGACGTTCTAGATTAAATGTTGGCCGTCCCGTGCGCGGGAATATGGCATAATTGATAATGGAGCGAGCGTAATCTCGTATCTTCCAATTTGGTGTGCTACGAAGTGTACGCGTTTTTTTAACTTTATTCCGAGAAGAGGAGTCAATAGTATATCTGATTGAAAAATTAAATGAGCGGTAATTAAAATATCGCGCGCAAGTTGCTCGTGTTCGGAGGGAGACATCGAGAGAAAGAGATGAAAAGAAAAAAAAATGATGTCACAGCTCTGAAAAATATGCAGAAACGTGCAAACAATGCCATTCAAAATTCTTGTTTAGACTGCTGTGTGATAACATATCACACCTGTCACTGCACAGCGGCATGTTATCGTCGAGCGATATCACACGTTAATTTATCATATATTTGCTTCGCTACAGCGCGCTCGTTGGAGTTTTCACGTCGAGATTTTAATGAATAGGAGCACGTACGCGTTCATTGAAACGTTAATGACTGCAACATGGGCCTTGTTAGAAAATTGGCCGTGCTATGTCGCTGCCGACGGTAATTACTTCGAAAATATCGGCCGCGAACGATGTTTCAGTCTGTCCGGTGGCCAAAACTATTTTTCGGCATGTTTTTCCGCTTGCTCTACGAACACGCGCTTACTGCGATTATTATACCCGCGTAATTGGTTTAACGATCGCGCGAGTTGATAGCGACGATGACGAACACCGATCCGACGCGCGCGGCCGTACCATGGAAACGTCATTAATTATTGCACTTTACTTTACACGCAGCGCGAAGCCTAGCAATGAATTTTGTTGACAATATCGCCGTTAATGGGAACATGTCGTTGTTGTGCACGCCGATATTTCGCTGCTATGTAACTATTATTAATATTACCGGTTATTGTGTGCCCGACGGGCGCGAATTCGCCGGCTGTGAATTCGCGGGATGCGCGTCAGTGTCCGCGCAAAACGTGATATCGATCCTACCGATTTAACGAGACTTCATTAGTCGAATTTTCAGACAACAAAGCGTCCGTCTCGTGGAGCTGCACGTGATCAGGTTGACGAGCACGACCGCTCTCTCCGCGGTCGCTCGGAGCTATGGAATTTCTTGCGGCGCGAAATTTCAGTGCGACCCGGTAACGAACCGCCATTATCAAAATTGTTTCTATCGAATCAGCCCGGACGATATAATTAAGTCGGTAGGCGCGCGTGCCGGAAATGGGATGGTCGTCAACGAACTTTGCGCGCCGCACACGCGAATAATGGATGAGGCTCTCGACGCGTGGGTTTAACTAATGCGGGTCAACGTCAGCCGTTAATGCGGTGAAATCTATGAGTAAAATCAAAAAGAAAAAAAAAAGGACACAAGCTACCGAATGAGAAAAAAAATTTCATCTAAGTTTTATCAATTTTTTTCGAGCGCGTGTAAAAGCAGCGAGCATACTCCAGTTACACTTCGTTAATGAAATACTTTTCGTCGATACATGTTGTTTCTCTTTATGTCAGAAATATATATACATGTAAATGTGCTACATCTCTATGTTTGCGTCCCAGCGGGCGCTGGCAAACAGATACTGTTCGCGCGTTGCATGAAAAATGCAAAACAACATTTTCCGCATCTCCGATATTTTTCATGCGGTCTGTATTATTTTGCGAAATAAAGTTAATCTATTCCGCACGTGTGCAGTGACCGTAACCTCAGGCTGTATTATCCTATCAAGCATCACGCGATGTTCTATTCGGACTGTGTGTTGCGAGTTATTCGCTCAAAAATTGTGCGCGGTCGCGCTTTGCGAATTGCAAAAGTTAGAGCGCGATGATTGTTGCGGATAACGGTATTTGAAATATCTTTGTCCGTAATAGCGAAGTGGGAAAATCAGAGAGTGGAGAGCGCGACGAAAACTTGAGCAAATAAGCCGAGCTTGTTCAGTTTCGTCAGTTCCGTGAATGCACGGCAGATATTGTCTATCGACTTCCCCGGGGACGACGGTACAGCGAGCTAACTTACGTGTACGCCCGTGATTCGCGATGTCTTCGTCGGTGCATTCGACACATACATTTTCAGTAAACTGCAACGAATACCGCGCGGATTCCTCTCCTCTCGGGGGTATTCAAAAGTTCGCGCTGACGCAATCCTGCTTGTTAGTGATATAACATATTTGCGCGAAAATACCATTATTTTCGCTAAATGCATAGCGTTGAATATTATATGAATTGATATGATTAATGTACTGATCAATTTTTCCACAAATTTATTATTTATATTTATATAAATTTACTTGGATCACACACACATGTGATATAAATTTTTGTGGATAGATTGTTGACGCAATAATGTTAAAGTTAAATCAATTGTTCGGTCTTGCGTTAAGTGATGACGCTCGTTCGAACGAGCGAACATTCAAAGAGAGAAAGAGAGAGAAAGCCGTTGCGAAGCTAAAATAATTGTACATTGAAAATGCATAAAAGCGTGTTTCGTTTTTCGTTCACGAACGATCTCTAAATCAGCAGAATATATTGACAGCGCATGTTATATTTTCGTTGTAGGAGGGAAGGAGGGAGAAAGGGATAAAGCGATAGATTTTCAAATTGCAAAATACTGTAATACGGGATCCTCAATAATATCGGGTTATTTTATGTAGATATACGTTTGTTTAAATAAAGGAAAAAAGCGAACGAGGTGCGATATTAAAAAATTTTGCATTTTACCGATACATACGATTTAAACTCGGTGAATTATTTATTTGTGTTTGTCTAACGGAATATTTATCGTATCACGGGAAATATAGCGTGACTTTTCGGTCAAGTCAATGTGGATATGAGAAATAATGTATCAGCACAATTCTGGCGGTTTACCAACGGGAGAATTATATATCTTTTTTCCAAAAGCGTCTTTTCAACGGGATAAAAATAATTTATTAACAGATAGAAATCTTTCAGGAGAGTTGAGGAGAGATTTAACAAGCGGTACACATTTCACGTACATAAGTCCGTGTTACTCGCGAGACATTTACATATATTAAAATACAAAAGTCGTGACTTAAAAGCGCATTTTACGAAATAACTTTCTTATCTGACTTCAGTACCGTTCCATGAAAAGCACAGCGGACGCAATTCGAGCTTCTCCCAAAAGCGAAGGATAAACATCACGACTCGCTTTATTCCCACGGGCAGAAACAGTATTTTTCTTAGCCGACTATACGAACGCTGGCATGATTTCTCTTAGGAGTCTACTAAAAATTAGACTTTGTTTTGCTTATTCCCCAAATAAATGTTCCGACGACAGAGGTCCAAAATAAATCCAAGTAAATGTTACTTATGTGTAAAAAGATTAAATTCAACTCCCACATCTTTATCTTTCTTTTTCTCTTTTTATCAGTTATTAACAAAATTTCTGCATGTAGCAATAATTTTGTGAAAATTCTCTTTCTCTCTCTCTCTCTTTCTCTCTTTCTCTCTTTCTCTCTCACTGATTTTATACAATTTATTCTAAAAATAAATTTCTCTTCCTCTTTATACGAAAATACGGGAACTGAAAGTTTATCTCGCATTCCAATTCACTGAGAACCGCAAATGTGCGGTTTCCGATGAACGGAAAAAGAACGTTTAATCGCGCTAAAGCGCAATGACACAGTACGCCACTCCGCAGAAATTTCGCAGCGCCGCGTAATTTCGAACTGATTAGCGATCGCGTTTGGCGCGTTATCGCGGAGCACATACAACAGGGCACGAGCTTTTTCTTGTTTTTCCGATAGTCTCTGCTCCCGGTATCGGCCAATCCGTTGGTTCCCGCCGCGCTGGTTGGCACGAGTGTACGTGGAAGTTGTCGTGCGGGCTCAAGTGCACTGAACGTAACATTGGCAAATTTGCGGTTCTCACACTCTCGAGCAAATCATCGAAAACGCTTCCGCCACGGCTCTCTACTTCTAGTAATTACTGGCATCTGATCACACAAAACGCGAGCATTAACGTTATTCTCGAGAACGTAATTTTTGTCGCGAGCTAAAAAACGACACTCGCCCGGGATAAGTGCAAATGTATATCCGATATTATTTGCTAGATTAACTCGCCTCTCAAAAGGACTAATGGCGGATTCTGATAATTGCGCTGCGTTGGCCGCAAACGCTGCGTAACGCGGTTGATTATAATCACTGCAGCCGCGACGGTCATCGGCGATCGATCGTGCGCGTTGAATGAGGACGTCCAGTGGGTCGCGTCATTAGCGACTGATTTATTAACGGAAAACGCTTGCACGTAGCCGCGATTTAACCGCCGCGTAACAATGGAATCAGAGCGCCTGAAATCATGGTTTTCTCTCGCTCTCCTTCTTTCTCACCTCTCTCTTTCGTTTCTCCGACTGCGTGTAACGGAAAATTCATTATGTTTCGCTAACTCGTAATCGCAAACATTATTTTTCATTCCTCGACGACGTCTCGAGACCCGACCGTAAGATTAATGTTCCCTCTCGACGGATTCGTCATTATCCCGCTACTCACGGCGACGGCCGTGTAATTGGCCGTGTCCGGCCGCCGTCTTCCCTCTTTGTTTCTTTTACATTTATTACGACGCCCCTGACCTCACGCGCGCTTCCGCGAATTAATGCTTTTCCTCACCGGGAGAGTTTTAATTGAATAAGATCTGGAAAATTGGCGCCGCGCGACTTTCCAGCTTAGTCTCTGCGTTAGCGAGGCGCAATTCTAATTTTGGCTTTTCTCTCTCAACATCGTACAATCTATCTCTTGCACAGAACGCATTTACGAGACGTGAATTAATTAAAAAAAAATAATAATAATAAAATAAACTCGTATAAATTTTCTTGTAAAATTATTACATTGTTTTATTAAAACATTTTTTTCTTTGTTACCACATCGTATCGTGAAACATCGCGAAGAGTGTTGTTACGATCGATATGAAAAGAAGAGGAAACTGTGTTCGAACGAGCCACGCTCTCTCTTTTCATTCTTGGACTATATTTTCGTTTGCATAATGAGGCGCGAAAAAAGCTATTCATTTTCGCGCGAATCTGTCGCGTCGGAAATTAATCGTTTGAAGACGCGATCGACCGTTTCGAGAAACGTAAAACGATGAGCAGAAAGAAGGCGGCGACGCCGACGGTGGCCAGTGGCCGGCAGCGGTGCAACGTAACGAGCGAATTAATTGCCAAGAAAAATACCGACGCGCTCCAGCGGCACGGTTTGCTTCGCAAATTAATGCGAAGCGTTATTAATGGTTTGCTTACTTGCGAAGCATGATCGCTCGAGCGGAAAGAATAACTGCGCCGCAATGAGCGGAAAAGAAATGCTCTTTTCGGGCCGCGTCAAACGAGAGCGGGATATCGCATTGCGCGGGTATAAATTACTTTCGCGCCGAGATTTATCGTCGGCCCGCGCCGAGTGATGCTCCCCGCACAGGCGGTAACGAGGGAGAAAGGCGCACCTCCCTCTGTTCCTTACGTAGAACCACCCTTTTTCTCCCGCCACGTTCGAACCGGCGGGCGCTTCGCTGATTTCTCGCAGCCGCGCATCTACACTCCGGCTCCAATTTAAAGGCTGAATAACTCCAGACGCGAGATCGGAGGGGGGATCTCAACCCCAAGCGAGAAGCCGTCAATACGCGTCAAGATGAACGTCGACCTGAGTTTGCTTCCTCTGCTGTGTCTCTCCTTCTGGGAAGAGGAGAACCTTATTTTTTATTAACGCTAGAAAATTGAACGTTTGGAGAGAGAAAATTTTCGTTTTCTCTCTCCAAACATTTTGATTTTTTAAACGTATGTATGAATGCTTTTTATATTACAAAAAAATCTCCCAGTGCAATAAAAACTATTGACATGTGTGCTTAATTATGAAAGTATTTTCGTAGTTCTATGTGTGTCCTCAATTTCGTTCCGACGACTATTTATTTTTATAACGCAACAAAGTGAACAATTATTCTGACCAATAGTGGAAATCGTTTTTGCGGCGATGTGAGGAATGTTTTGAATTGTTTATTTAAAACACAGCAAAAAATAACAAAAATGCTGAGCGCGGAAAAATTTCAAGGCTTTGAATTGGATTTTATATTTTTTTATTACATTGTTTAACAACAAATAGTTAATGTAATCCATTGCGGAATCCATTGCATTAAGACTGATCTGTGTTTTTACTATCTTCCGAGAGTGGATGTTATATAAAATTGATCGCGATCTTTCTAAAGCATGAAGTCAAAAGTCAAAGTTTAAGTCAGATCTAACGTGTAACCTACGTCTTGGATTGAAAACAACGATTGATCGAATCTAATATTAAAGAAGATTTAAACTTTTCTTTAAGTGATCCTGCAATTATCTAAAATTGAAGTGATAATACAATTAATTAATAATAGTTTACTTTAAAAGCAATTTTCCGCAACTTTCTGTTTGTCTTTCTTTCTCTCTCTTTCTCTCCACAGAATAAATTTGTAAAATTCCGAAAACGTGAATATTTGCACCTCAATTTTGAATGCTACTAAAATCCACGCGAACTGTTTGTATTGCTCGGTAACTGCGGTACGTAATTTTTTTGGAATAGAAAAAATTCATTAACAAGTTTTTATATTGGATTTCGGTTTGAAAATCGCGTGCGCGGAAAATTATAGCGCAAAATGAGAGCAAGAGCTGCGAAAGAGAGAAAGAGAGAGAGAAAGCAGCGTGTATAATTCTCTGTGTGAAAATGAGAGACTGTCCGAGACAAACGCGCGCGACACTGCTACAATATCTCGAAAACACTGGGATAATTTTCCGATATTTGGATTTTCCGTCGGGAAAACCTGTCGGTGTTGCGACGTTGCACGGCCGTTGGTTTTCTCGTTTTCCCCCGGAATCTTCAGGCGTTTTGCAATGAAGCGGAATCCGCGCGTCGCGAAGAATCCGCCGGCGACGTTGCAAGCTTCTTAGCGCCGGCGGTGAAATAAATCGCGCGACGAGAAAGACGGCGAGAGAAAAGGGACAAAGGAAAAGAAAGGAAGAAACCGACGGTTGACGTTGTCGCGAAATAATATATCTCGAATGTTGAAGGTTGCATAAATAGAAGTTGCCGGCGAGACCGAGTCACGACGGGCGCTTCAATTTATCAACGACTGCGCGCGCTGGGGTTTATTTCTCCCGACTGGCAAAGAGAAAAAGAATAACCTATCTACTTGCGCGTTAATGAAGTTTAAAACGATGATTCACGTTACTGTCTCTTTACTATTTTGCTTGCGACGGATTTATCGTCGTTTTCGTTATGTGTCGCGTTGTTTTCGCGCGTAAACAACATTGCACAGTTCCGCGGCAAAAGCGACGGCAATTGTGCGATTATACGGAAAACACACAGAGAATGTGTTTGACAAAAATCATCTACGTCTTCGATATGCGGCCTTACAACGTTCAAATTTCCATAAGCATTGTTTGATTTGTATTATCGTAGCAGCACCAGATAATACAAATGGCACAGATTTTTCTCTACGAGAAATCCACGTACTTCAACATATCGCGCGAGATGTTGGCTTTTCTATATTCCGACAGCTTCTTTGATATCGCCGATATTGCGAAATACGGTCTTAACGTGGTGGAAAGGAAACGAACGCGAGATCTTCTCGTTGCCTACTGACGTTCCGAGATGCTGTTCGTATCGACTTAAGTCTGAAAGCGTACACGAGAAAAGATGCCCGACGTGTATTCGTCATTATGCATTAGCTGAGTTCCGCAAAAGCGTTGGAATATTGGAGCCAAGTTTTTTCTCTGAATAACAACTCGGGAGCTTGCGTAAGCTTTGCGAGAAAAGTTTAAACTGAGAGAATCAGAGACAAATGTTAAAATTAGATGGATATCGACATTAGCTGATTAAAGGTGTAGCTATAATTTAAATTTTAGAATATTCAAGCAAATTACATATCGCACATTTCGATCGTGTAAAACTTCTTAATATAGTAGATGTTGATGAAATTTTGATGTAGCAAACTTCTGGGAATCTTTGAAAATCATGTTAGAAATGATAAGTTAAACAGGGAACTTGGTTCGATGCAGATAACTTAACTCAAACGCGCGATATTTCGGTCATTAAATTTAATTCGCCTTCGCGGATTCAATATTTTACAGTGCGTCTGCGCGAGATGCATATACATTCTTTTCTCCTTCCTCTTTTAATTCCCTTATTATGCGGCGATAACATCGAGCGCTCGAGCCAGTTCAGCGACTCTGTCAATGATTGGAAATCTTCCGATTTCGGGGCTAGCCCCGATTCCTGCGAAACCGATATAACCATGTAGTGTGACTTAAATGTAAAAGAAAATACGTTCGTGCTCGCAGATGCTGAGGTAGGCGAATCTCTCGCCGTTTTCCCGAGGAATCTCTCCTCCGTCCCACCCGGTTGCTTCGTGTTTATCGGACACGCGACCGAAGGCTCGTGTATCTCGGACATCAAACGGAGATTTCGAATGACAACGACATTCCGTATTCGAGGGTTTTTCCCCGAAAAAAAAAAAAAAAAAAAAACGCGCGCGCGACATGTACAGGTTAAGGATCAAGAAAAACGCTATCTCCGATCGAGTTCCGAAGATACGATGCGCGATAAAAAAAAAAAGAAGAAAGCGCTAAAATACATCTCAAAAACTTGATGGTAAACTTCGTAAGATAAACGTTCTGTAATTTCGCGCTCTCTTAGAAATATTCTTCAACTTAGAAAAAGTAAACAATGTCTTATTTTTATAATAACAAAATATATAGCACTGATTAACGATCATTAGTATTATTTTCCCGCAAAACAAACACGTATTGAGACATCGTGCGTAACCACTTCCGAAGTGGTCTTCCACTTCTGCGATTTCTTATCTCAAATTTTCCGACAAGGATGCGAGAAGCGGTTCCAAGAACTAACTTATGGCGAAAGTTTGCGCGGCCAAGACGAAAGTATCCTTCACCGCACCGCGGTTTATCTGTCGGTTTCGCTGTAGTGTTTTTCTCGATCGATTCCATCCGTGCTACTGACAGCTGCGACCGTTCGTACGACGTACCTATAAAATAACTATACGAATACATAAAAGTCTGATAAATGTAATAAAATTGTAGTTTGACTGTGTAAAAAACATTCGTCTCGCAAATACACATTGGTATGGTAGAAATATTCGCCCGACAAAATAGAGAACGAATATAAAACTTTTATTCGCGCAAATTTGAATTTCTCTTTGTGCGTGTATGCAGATACATATAAAACGTGCGCTGGCCTTAAGCAAATGTTAAATTAAGCGCCATGCACGGTGGAAGTTAATGATGTAACGTGTAAATAATGTTCAAAGGTTAATTGACGCGGCTGATGACGCGGCATAAGGGATGCTTATTATGCGGCAATTAAATGTACGTGTTTTGCGCAAATTTGTACGGGTAATTACAATCTGCAATTATTCCGAAGCGCTTCAGCTTCGGAGCTGTCAAAATAAATAAAAACACTCGGCTAACAGAATCCTACTGTATGCGAACAGAATCTCGCAATCTGGAAGCGATTGTATCGCGCATAACGTTATTTTCACGTCAGCGTTTTCATGTTTTCCACGGCTTTTTCACATAATTACTAGATGCAAAAAGTTGGTTACAGTATCATCAGCACTATTTCTGCGATGCGAGAAATTTCGGAAACGTTGCTACTATCTGATATCGATAATTTATAAGCCAGGCAAATGTATTAATTCGGTATCGTCAAAGCGCGCGTGCGCGCGCGCGTCGAAGCCATCGCAACGTTTGACGTACGATAAATTTAATTATCGCGGCATGTATTCGCGTAATCGCGTTTGTTATCGTATAAAATCGAAACGGTTGTTAAGCGACATTCGCCAAGTGTCGGGCCGTGTACGGAATGCAATTAAGTGTTCACGTAATAGTTATTATTATGTAATCGAATCTGCGTCTGTGCTACGATCGGAAAATGAAATCGAAGCGAGTGGAATTTTGATCGCGATGGTGACCATGCCAGTTTTGCGCTTCCAATAAGGTTTCACAGACTTTATAAAATTTTTTCTCTAAAAAACAAATTGATACGCAAAGTTGATAATTGTTTCTGAATCGAGCAATAAAATCATCGAACTATTTTTTTTCGCTCCTTTTTCGTACCGAATTTTATAGTCGTTTTATGTCGGAGAGATAAAGCTATTTTTACGATTGCACGCTATATTTGTGTATGAATATCGTCAAATGTTTACATTTTTGCGTATATACAAAAATATAAAACAAAAAATTAAAAAAGCTGCTCATTTTCTTTCTCATAATATTGTCGTCCAATTTTACATAAACATGAGTATTAAAAACTCGAGAATAATATATTTAAAAAACAAATTAGAGTAATTCTATCCGATGTACATGTGACGTACTGAAAAAATTTTATATATTTTAATTTATATATTATATTTCACAAAATAGTACTCTCTCCAACATTATAGTTAACATTTAATAATAGTTTTATTAATAACTCTGTGCCATGTTTTCTTTTTAAATATATGTTCGTGCTTATATAATTCTGTGAAAAAAATTCTTGTGGCTTTTAATTAATTTTCTGTCTCAACTTTGACATAACGAAATTTAAAAAATTAGTAATTAGCGTCTGTAACCAACTTTATAGTATAATTAACGACCAAATATAGTAACAATAAGTTTTTATATTAACTACATAATATACTCATTACTCAAGAGTAGATGTTTCTCTGATACCGGAAATGATTAAATTGGTGATACCATCATGTGTGTATGTATGTGTGTGCGCGTGCGACATACTTTTCGAATGATTCGCGAGTGATACGACATGTCAAACATCTAGCACCACATTCGTACAAACGAATCGCAATTAGATAAACCAAACGGGTACGCGATCCGCGTAGAAACTCACTTAATTGCTTGAAATAGCCAAATACCTGGATGCATTTCGGCGATGTATCGCCGGTGGAGGTCAGTCCGGTTGCCAGGTCGTGCTATTTCACGAGAGATAATTAATGGTGACTTCGGGCTAATAGCAGAGTAACACGATCACGTGGCACAGTTACAACGCAGATGGCCATTACTAGATTTAGGACTGCGGATTAAGGCAGCCTGCCGATACGGCTTGCGGGTGTTTTCAGGAAACGAGGAGCAAATCATCTCGCATGCGCCGCTCGATAATCCTCAGCGTCAAAGCCGCTCTACCTCTTCGGTGAATTTTCGCTCGCCGATTTATCCTCTTAAAGTCTACAAGATCTATAACAATGTTAAACTTCTACAAGTTTCTCGGCAATACTTTATGCAAAATAAATGCAATTTGTCCGTTCCGGCTTTTGACAAGACTGTCGATGACACTTGGCGTTTTCGTTTCACACAAAAAAAACGAGAACGACGAACAAGTAGAACGCAACAATATTTTCTCGACGAGAAAACGCATTATAATCGACCGGCTGTTTCGTATTCTCGCCCATAATTCAGAGCTTATCGCGAGGAAGTTGAAAAACAGATACCATTTTATATGTTAAGTGGCCGGGACGCGCTGCATCTCGGGATATGCATCTTCGGGGTAAGCTCCTTTCCGTGTACCGCGGAACATAACCCGAGGACATTGCTGCTCTCTCTCTCTCTCTCTCTCTTTTTCTCTCTCTTTCTCTTTTTAGAGTGCTCCAGAAAATGGTCGAACATACCGGGCGACTCTTTTTTTCTGCTCGCTCTAAGGCATCCTTGAAGAAGTAATCCTGGCAATTTCTCAAAATACACCAATCTTTTTCTCCCTCCCTCTAAGTTTCTCTCTTTCTCTCTCTCTCTTTCTCTCTTTCTCTTTCTCTCTTTCTCTCTCAGCATCATGTAGTCGCACGAGAAGGAAATACCTTTCCGCGCCGTTACATGGAATATTAATCTACAAGCTCACAGTGACCCACCTTGCCACTGTAAATGAATGATACTTTTATGCGCAGTCCTTCTTCCAAGAGCAATCACGGATGCCCTTCTGCACGCGTCATTTCATTCTTTTGAGAGAAACACAGTGATCCTAGAAACAAATGACTAAAATTTCTCAAGGCGCTGACGTCTTTGCAGGGTTTTCCAGAATCGCATACTTCTCTCATAACAAGACAGTTAATCTTAATTAAATTCTTCTTCATAAAAAAACGTATTCTGTATATTTAAAAAAAATTTGAATTAGGACAGCTTATATATAACGCGATGTTTAAAGGGAACAGTTATATATTTGAAGAACGTAATAGTATACGCGCGCGTGGCAAAAAGTCTTGCGGAGCCGAGTTTTAGAACACACTACACGTGGCGCAAAATTACCGAGTCATTCGCGGAATAACCGCGCGTATCTGAAACTTTCATTTCCGTGTGATTTATACTCGGAATTACCCCTTTGCGGCCAGCCAGTTTCCTCTGACTTGTAGCTATGCCAAGGCGACCGATCGCGCGTGAATAACTCCGGTTCACCCGGGCGTGAAATTAATTTTAATTGTTCGTTAATTAGTTCTTAGTAGAACTATGCCGCTACATTTGGAAACTCGCGCTGCGCCGCGATTCGGTCTCCCCCGTCAGGCAAACCGAAACATTAATTTACCGTTTCATGTTCGCTCGCCTCCTTTCGCACATACGTAATGGCATTAATTAAGACGTCTTTGCGAATCTGCGTGACTGACAGAAGCAAGGCAACGCGTGTGACAGTTTCGTTTGGTCGAATTCGTAATACAATAATACAGAGAAATCTAATTATCGCGCGCGTGTGCGCGACATATAAGCTCCCTGGAATATCGGAGCAGCACGTCTTCTACGCAAGTTCAACGGAACAATTTTTCTGAATTGCAATATCTGAAGTTTTGCATCACTCGCGAGAGTAGTATTCCGCAAAAAAAAATAGAGATAAAAAATATTGAAACACGCAGTCGATAAAGAACAATTTCCTTTGTTTGAAGGAAGTGAAGTTAGATAACTAAACGTCACACACACGGAAAAGATTTTGTTGCGATTACGGACTTAGATCGATGTCTAATGACTTAAGAGCACAGCATGTCACAAGTTAAGACACGCGTGTGTCGTCGTAGTCGATTATGTCATCCGCTGCTCTAACGTATCGCAAGTTCCCGGCAGAAGTTTGTTGGCGCGCAATTCGGGTCAATCACGGCAGGAGATGCAGCGAGGTCAAAGGGAGGCGTTGATGCGAGGTTGAAATCAAATTCCGCTCCGTGCGGACTCGGTGTGGTGCCGGTTTTATCGCTCGACCAATTATACGGACTGTCACACCTCCGTCGCATTAAATTTTAATGATGGATCGGTTGACCAATTTGAGGTCAACCTCTCCTTAATTAAAGCAGCTAAGGCTCAATTTAAACGATCGCATATTAAAGGAAAAAATCCTTCTCGTTAAAAAGACTTACAAATCGGATTACTCAACTTCGATGCGAATTTCAATGTTTGTTATTTACGTGTGATTGTTTGTTATACAATGATGCAACCGCGTGCAAATATTATATTAGATATGATTATTGTTATTGGGATCAATATTTGATGGTCGCCTGATTAATTTTGTTGATCGGCAGCTAGTGATTACGATGCGCGTTTGCGATTGGTGACGGAATATATACGATGCAAACAGAAGCAGCGTCTTAATCAGACGATTGTCGATTGCACGTGATCTAACATGCGTTTACTCTGAACTGTACTAAATAAATTCCACACATATGTAAACTTCAAGTTCGCTGCGTAATTCTCGCAAAATGAACGCACATAGAGACAGAGAATTAAATATGAATAACCCAATGAATAAGAACAACCCAAGTTCTTTATAATATTAAATTCTAACGTTTCACTTGCCGCGTATAAAAATAAAATAAACCAATTTTCAATTCTCTTACGTTTTTCTGTTAAGAATTCAACAGATGCGCGTTCTTGGATTCTTGCGCGAGTTCGGGATTCAAATGAAGCCAATAGTTTTTTTTGTAACTTCTCGTTTCTGATTCGAGGGCGGAAACGAAGAAATGGCAATAAAATAATGTGGCCTCTGCAGCGGCAGCCGTGATTTTCGTTATACGGGCGGTCGAAACGCGATCCTTGGCATTTAACAGTCGGTCGCTGCGGCGACAACTATTTACGTATCGAGTGCTGTGCAAGCAACGATCCGCCTCGTCTTCCCGCCTGCGTTCCCGCTGTATATTCTTCTGCTCCCGTCCCTGTTCCCCTCGCGTTCGTTGGTTTTCGCACACTGTTAACATTCGATTCGCCACTAGCGGGAATTAAATATTCATGAGCTCTCTACACAAACGCCGTTGCGCGGAACGCTACAACGCGTCCTCGAAACCCTCAAGAGATTTCGAAAGTTTTATTGCTTTGGCCCGACCCGTGAAACACTTTCGAGCGTTACGCTTCGAACGGAATCTAGAGACGAATGCACCAGCGTAGTCTCCGCTATTGGACTTTGGTGCTTTTGTCGAGAAACTTTCGTGTTTTATTATGTATTCGCGCGGTAGCGTATTAGCACCTGCTCGGTAACCGGATCGTGTAATCAGCAAATTTCTTTCTAGCACTTCTTACTTAGCGCATCAAAGGAAAAAAGGCGGAAAAACTGGAATTTTATTTCTTAAAAAAAAAAAAATAGAATCAACGTCTCGAGAATATTTATTCACGCACAAATTAATTGAGAAAGATATTGTAAAAGAGAATATACAAAAAGAATTTCTCTTATAAAGCGACTTCATACGTGTGTGAGTTTCCATCGGAAATCTCTCCCTCAGAATATCTTTCGGAAGAATTTCGAAGAGAGAGAGAGAGAGTTATAACTTGAAGTCACAGAATCAGCAAGCTTGTACCAGACACATGGGAGTTTTAAACTTGCATAGTTTTTGACTTTTTTTTTTTATGCTCTTTTTTTATCGCACTTTCTGTAACGCACACATTTGCTCCTTCGCGGTTATACCATACTTTCCGTTCGTCGTAATTCCGTCGGGCGATGTAACGAGTTGCTTCATCCCGGGGCTGGAAATGCAATTTTCTATTTATACAGCTACCTTCTGCCGCTTCTTTCCTCGCGAGAACTTCCGATGAGTTTTTCTCGTGCAACTTCGCAAATACCTCGCAATCAAATTAAAATTGCTTTTTAATCGCGATATATTAAACGGCACGATGGTATATAACCGTGCGGTGTGCGAGTTCTTCCCGGCATATATCTCTCGCAAAAAAATGAAATAAATATTGATAGATAAATAGCGATCTTGGGGTGAGAGAAATATATCTGCGGTGTGTAGTGCGCGAAGCTCCGCGCGCCAATTAAATTCCGCTCGATAAATTTATCACTGAGCCGGAAAACGTTTAATGTTTTTGCATTCGCAGTCGCGACTGATTTCCATGACCACTCAACTTGATACGCCTCATCGAAGCGCTTAAATCTCAATACGTAATTGCGCCTCAAATGACGAATCATCCGTCTCGCCGAGATCAAAGCCGTCACCTTTCGTTTCGCGCGTATATAAGCAATGAGCGTGAAGATATTTGAACGCGATCCGAAGTTATCGGATATTTAAGACCGGATTCCCCCGCATCTCTTCCTGTGCAGCGATTGTAACGAACGGAAATTATGTCGCGAAGCTGCGATTCGATCGCGAAATTATTTCACAATCAGCATCCGGGGAAGCGCGGATTAATTTCAATCTGGAAGCGCGCACGTAGGTCGGCTCGTCGCGAATGAAAAAAAAAAAGAAAAAAAAAACGAAGGCGGCGAGAGGCACGAGTCGGGACTGCAAGTGCGAAAATGCGGAGACGCGTAGCCAGTATCGTGATGTATGTGTTTTAATTCCGCGACCAAGCCGACCTTTATTTATTGGCTTTAGCTGCAGGATATTGCGACGGACTTCGTCACACCACCTTTCCGACCACCCGATTGCGGTTTTTCTTTTTTTTTTTGTTTTTTTTTTTTATCGTTTCTTTCTCAGCGCGTCTCGTAGCCGCGCATTTATTTTCCCCCCACTCTGATTTCCTTTTGGTTTTCTTCTGTTGTTTCGATTTCTCTCGATGCGCTCGCGAACCTGCTCGCGAAATTTGTCGCGTGTTCAATAAATTCGAGCGATATGCGTACCGGGTTTAACCGGGTTGAGCGCAATCGCGGTGAACATTGCTGTAATTTCTCTTCCCACCGACGGAGGTTCTCGCCTGTTTTCGTTCGACGAAGGTATCGCGCGGATTCAGCGAGAATAGCGGATTTGCAAACGTGTCTCTCTTTTCAAATCTCTGTCGCTTATTGATTAACCTTGTTGCTTATAACGACAAGGTAATTAACGCATACTTTGCAAAAAAGTGAGCGGATGGTAATGCAAACGTGGTAAAGCAACGTCTGCAACGTTATTGAACGTGCATTACCAAATTCGCTGAAATAACAATAAGACGAGAAAAGAAAGACAAGAAAATCTGTCGGAAAAAAAGTGTATCTCTCGTCTCGTGCTTCTAATTATTCGCTTTCGTATTTCGTTCCGAATAATTACACATCCGCAAACAAGACACGTCACGTAATGTTGTTCGAAATTTTCGCCACAATTTTACGAAAGTAAATTGAAATTAATTTTCAATCAACAAAGAGACAAATTGTCTCAGTAAACTTTAATTAAAAAACTTCACGAAATAGATGTTTAATTAACTTTTAAAGATATGATTCACTTGATGATATTTTCTACGTCTATCGATCGTCGAGGTACGATAGACCAAATTCGGAACGACGATTACATACGCTCGTCGAATAAACACCATGCCAATTCGCGATCTAATTAAACTTCTGCGCGCTTGACGCCGCAAGGAGCAATAGGGGAAGTAATATTTGGAACAACCGTGGCTGCTGTAAAAGTTTCAGTTTTGTTATGGATTGGCATAATATTCGTGCGGTTATTGCCAGGAACGAAAGGGAACAGGAGAGAGTTCGAATGGGCCAGGGGTAGCGAACCGTAATTCGCTTAACCACTTATATTTAAGTGCCCTCCGATGCATAATCCAATGAATTCTATTAGCCCGGCGTGCGGGTCACGAGGAATGGGGAGCGGCGATGCCACGGGAAGTGGGAACATCGTTGCAACGAGGCTCTTATTTCACGCATTCGTATAGTCGGCACGTTGACGCGCGAAGCTGCTTCATTTAATTGCGAAAGATGTTGGCGCGCCAGGTGACTGTTATTAATATTGGAAACAATAGATCGTCTTGATACGATAATTTGAGATGCGCGAGTTCATTAAGCGTACGCGATGAAATATGGATGCAGCAATAATGACTGTGTAAACAGAAAACGTAGAAACAAAAATGGAAAATGCGCGTGTATTCTGGCAAAACTTATTAATATTTTAAAATATTACATAAACGTTGTTTAATAAGGTCCATCGACGAACGATAATCTTCGTGATAAAATTCATTCGATCGTGCATTATTTAATCCCAATCGAGCGTCGGAATAACATCGCGAATATACGATGCGCATATATTTGCGCGAATGCGCATATGTAACTATATGTATTGGCGCCGAGAGACAAGTATGTCATAAAACACACGGGCACCGGATTGTAATTAGATTGCTCGGTAATTGAATTCAGGTCACTTTGGATATAAGAGATCTCCCGGTAAAGTATATAGCGGTGACCGAACCGTTAAACTCTTAGACGGAAATAAGTAAATCGGCCGGGATTAAAATATGGAAATATTTGATCGAGACCGTCCATTTTCCGTTCCGTTCGGATATTTGACAGCGCTCTCTTTCGATTTAATATATAGTTCCGTAATGTAATTCCATTATGATTTTCCACACTCGCGATTGCGTCAGAATTCCATTTCTCGTTCTCTCGGCACTTCCGATTCGCGACTTCATCTGGAAACGGTTGTTCGCGGTTGTTTAACGGCTTCACGTACAAAAATAAAAAACAAAAAAATAAAAAATAAAAAAAAACGAAAAACAAAAAACGAAATAAAAAAGTAAATTCATTTCAACGCTTGAATCCCGTTTGTTCAAACGTCAGCCGTTTTTTGTCGTGATCGCCGTATGACATTTTTCACAAACCGAGTCGCAAAAGCGATTGTACGTATCGCTTGCGGATTCAAAAAGAAGAATAGATCCAAAGTTTGACACTTTAGTTAGCACGCTGTAAAAAAAAAAAAAAAAAAGAGTAAATTGCGTCGCGCCAATAATGTCGCTTTACGTGCACATATTTGCGTTTTCACCGCGACAGGAATTTGCATCTCTCGCGCAAGTGCAGATCTGCTAATTCCGTCGGTTTGATTCGCGGGGATACGTATAACGTAACCTGGCAGGTTGAAACCACTTCTAAGGCGGCTCGAGACTAGCGGATCGTGATACGTCTGTGTGCGGAGCCACAATCACATACACCGCATATCTACGTGCACGTACATACATATATATATATATATATATATATACACACACACATACACACACACACACACATACACACGATGACCGCATAAATCACGTTCATACACGAGATGAAGCTCCGCGCCGCGACTGACCGCCCCGTTTTCTGATTTATGATCCCGAACTTCGTCCCCGGGCCTCTTATCTCGGTAGATATTTTCGGGCGGGAAAAAGCGCGCGGACCTGTATAACTCTAAAGTGCGATGGGATCGGAGAAAAATCTACGGTGATCAATGTTCTAATAGCAATCCGTCGCCCGTAAGGGATTTCATCGTACGAACGAAGAGATCGGGTAATAACTTTGCGATTTATGTCTTCATGCGGTTTTTCTCACGTGTTCTCTCGCACATCATGCGCGGCTCACTTATTTACGAGACGCAGTATATATCGCTTATTCTTATCGAGAGGACGAACGTCGGTGGCGACGGAAATGACAAATCGCAACGCTAGGATGACAACGTATCATATAGCGTTTCTGCAGGAAAATCGAGATAGTGACAAATTTGCGCGAGCGTAGGATAGTATCGCGTCGTTTTGATACCAAAGTTAAAAAACATATTCAACGACGCGATTGGTCTCTATAGCAATATTTATATAAAATTGGAAATCCATTTACGCATTTACTTGCAGTCTGTGGTGTTCCAAAATATCCCATGTGTAAAAAATCTCATGTGGTAACCGAAAATCTACTGTTCTAGCATCCAATGATTGGCACTTATTGATTTTTCTAGTTGTTAACATTTTTGTCCATGACTTTTTACTAATTAATTCTACTTATAGTAGAATTAATTTGAGTTTTTTTATAAAGCAATATTATTTTAGTTCTTTAGCCGGTTAACTCTTGAAAACAAAAATATGACAGATCTTTAAATCATTAGGTTTAAAATGCCAATCGTTGGATATTTTAGCCTATACAGATATTGTTGTCTACGAGACGACGTTTCTGTGTTACTTTCCGCGTCTAAATTCGCTTAATTAATACGTTTTATTTTGAACAGACATATTACATCGGCATGCCTGGTCTAAGTTGACGTTATGACGAAGTAATACGACATTACGGCTCGCGAGAGTTATGCACGGTATGAAAGATCGCGTCTGTTTGATGTCACAGGCATTGTATCAAGCTAATGCACGCGAAGCACGATACGTGTCATGCCGATGAATAACAAGATTAATGAAAATCTTAATCATAGGAACTTCGAAGTTGCGAATACAACGGCGCTCGTGCGCGCGTCGAGTCTTTATTAAATACAGCCGCGTAACGGAGTATTGCCGCGAAATTTCAACCGTGCTGCTTATATGTACCGGCTGCCGTAGTAGTAGTAGTAGTAGTAGTAGTTGCGTTTTCGGCATTAATACAAATTGCACGCGTTACAGAACATTCGCGGAGATAACGAATAAATAATGCTCTGTAGATCACCGAGTCGACAAGCTTCTTTGTTATCCTCGCTGAAAAGATATACCCGAGATTATAGAAATAAGAGACACGCAGACATATATAATCAAGAATAATAATAAATTGTCGCTAAAGAAACAACAAAAATATGAATAAATTCAAATTTCTACCATGACTAAATCTGTTCAATTATTGGTTTCCGCATTGCCAAGAAAAGGAACTCTCTTCCTGTTCGCAATTATGCTTCCAACGCACTCGCGAGCGATCGATTGCTCTACCTGCGCGCTACGTATCTTAACCACCTTTCGATCGCATTACGATTTCCATTTAGCGGCAGGCACGGCGAAACTGCAGCAATATTCGTCGGTGCCATACGGTACTCGTCAGATAACAAGACTAATGAAAATCTTAATCACCGAGACGTGGAATTCCGACCGGGTATGCGAAACGGTCGCGCGTCGGAACTCTATCTCTTTCTCTTTCTCTCTCGCTCTTTTTCTTTCTCTCTCTCTCTATCCTTTTCTTCAATATGGCGCCCTTCTGGGGAAATCCCGATTCTAGCAGTCATTATCTCAGGATCGCGCGATTATGCGTTTCCACGCGGAACGTTTTCCGCCGCGACACCCGCAGCGCACGAAGGCTTCGACGACGATGACGAAGCTCGCTCACTCGCTCGCACCAATTTGGTCGTCGGTTCTTTTCCCGTTCTCCCTTTCCGTGTAAGGTAACGCGCGCGACGTTCTTGTTCTCCCTGCCGCACGGTAATACTCTGGACAGGGCGGAATCGCGCTTGTCAGCCCGGTTACCGCGAATAATGGATGCGACGGTAACTCACGTTAATGAAGCGTGCCATTTACATCTCCTCCGTCTGCGTCACCCTTGCCCTCGCTCCACGTATTCGACCCACTGCTCTTTGGATAACACCTCGTCTACCAGTCTCCCGTCTGCGCTTCTTCCTTCTCGCGTTCGCTCGCCATCTGCCATACCGAATCGGTTCTATGAAATAGAAAGAGAGAGAGAGAGAGAGAAGAGAGACAGAAACAGCTAGACAGAGAGAGAGAAAGAGAGAGAACGTCTTCGTGTTCAATTTCATCAAGCGGCTTACGATTGCAGTGCTACTTTCCTTCCTTCAGCAGAGACATAGGGTTGCCAGTCGATAGTACGGTCGATCCGATTGGCAGCCAAGCCTATTCAGAGCAATCGGCTCCGCGGTTACACCCATTCGTGATGCTCGAGCGGACAAGTCCGAGTCCGCGAGTGCCGGATGCTGACAGGGTTTGACGAGAGGACGAAGCGCACTCTCCGAGAGGTCACAGGCGCGCCCGATGATCCTCGAATGTTGGTCCGTAGCTTCGGTACTGGTACGAGGATGTCCGTCGACTGATTGATAGCACGCCGGTGTTCGCATCGGTGTGCCGCAGTTGAGAAACGGGAAGACCGCGCTCGGAATCTGTCGATCGATCGCTCGTCGGTTCTTGTATTGGCGTAACATTGGCTATTGTAAGATTTCGTAATATTCGGTCCGAGAATCAAAATTAAAAATGTTCAATTCAGTTCTCAGAATAATCACACGATATTATCTAACTCTGGCAATAAATGTTAATAACAACGTCCCTTTCAAATCAAATATTTACTTCACAATATCACTGAGTCACAACAACAACTGACAAACAAGTGGACTATGCACTTCGGAGTACTAAATCCGACTGCCTGAAATTCAAAACATTCTTCGATTTTGTCTATGCGCCGTTCGTCATTGTTTACCCGCGTGTCGATCACAAGGTCGATCACGTGAACAGAATATTGTAGAATAGAATATTTGATGCTTTAAAGCAATTGTTTCTTCGTCGACGTACAGTGTGTAAACGTCTTATCGTCGAAAGGGTATTTTTATAAGGGATCGGATCGTTCTAAGGAATTCGAGAATTTTCGATTCTGTGTTAACACGTGAAACACCGCCGGAATAGATGTAGCGGAGCACTCGGCAGCAAGGAAAAGGAGGGCGCGTACCCCGCGGGACGACCTCTTTAGCTACCAAAAAGCCTCGAAAAGAATGGGAGGAAAGGCCACACGGCGGTCCTTCCTCGTTCCTTCACCTCGGCCACGTCGACAGAAACGGGAAAACTTGCAGACTCGTTGGGTACTAATGGCGTCTCGGGCGTCGAAGTTTGATTCGAAGAAGGCAGTCCCTAGGGCGAAGGACACGACGCGACTGCGAAAATCCTTTTGCAACCGCGGAGCGAACTTCGACTCGGACCGGCGCGAATCGTTGGTGCCTCACGTAGCACCGAACCCGACTCAACTTTTCGCGATTTATTTCGTTGCGATTGATGCTCTCGCGTAGAAAAAGAAAAATCGACGGCACGGAATTATTGGCGGTAGACTCACGTCGCGATTCTCGATCAAGAGGAAAAAGCTTTCTTCGTTCAAACCGTTGCAAACTCTGCCCGATTCGATGCTCTCGCTCGATTCGGACGTTTCGACGACTCGCGAACGGAATGGATATCTCATCGTGTCTTGCAGTTAACCTGATTCGAAATGTACAGGCTATTGTCTAACGATATTTGATATAAATATATTTTTACTATGTGTATTTAAAAATCCTAACTTTCCTGGGCTAAAGTTCTAAAAAAATTTCTCTGCACAATACGATAATTGTTGAAAAATTATCTACGATAATCGCAAAACTTTCACAACACAGCATTAGGCGTAAGAAATGAACTTGTTAATTTTATCTGTCTGATTATTTGCAAGTAGCAATTTTGAAAATGAATTGTTTTCAATTTCTCTTCTCATTTATTCGACGCATAACAAATGAAGGTTGAAAAGAGATCTCCGTGAAGCCCCCAATGAACGACTTAGTAGCATGGCGCGAACGCGATCCTATATCTACTTCGATTCCCAACTATTCGCAGAAACTCGCCGTCAGCATGTCGACTCCGTTCCTAGGGAATACTAATCAAGTTTTCCGACCGTTCGTAATAGGGGGAGAAATTAATTCCAACTCCAATTAATATTCGCGGAATACTGTACACCTAACAATTTCAGAATCCCGCGATACGACGAGCGTATCCTGTTGTTTGGACGACAACGATATTGTATCGGTGTCGATTATTCACACCTTCCCTCACATTCCACGATCGTGCTTATTAAACATTCTCTGTTCTCGTCAACAAAATTGTGTAAAGAGACTTCCTCGCGTTCTGGCGGGGTTTTCGATTTAATCAAAATACAAAGCAAGCAACTATGAACAATGTGCGCGCGTAAGTTTTCTGTGGAGTGTAAAATCGTAAAATGATTAACGTAAAAACCTGGTTATAAAAATAACAGACAATTTGATATTATAGCGAACAATCACGAGAACGCACACATCTATATTTCTTAATTAATAGAATAGACTGGTAACGACAAAACGGACAATGACGAAAGCAGGGACATTTTTCATTCAATTTTTTTGTATTTAATACAAAATATAGAGTGTGTTTACAATCTCGCGATTCAAAAATAACTGTAAAAAAATAACAATTGAAATTTGATGTTTACATAATTGACTTCGTGTTGAACGCGCGCACAATACATTTCCCTGATATTATTGAAAAATATATAAAAGTCGGATGTGATTTTTGTAGTCAATTGCATCACTACTGGGTACAAGCGTATTGGTCTCGTGCGCTCGGAACATGCAATAGTTTAGATGCCGAGCTTTTGCAAGCACATTGTAATTACGCGATACACACACACACACACACAGAGCGATCTATATTAATGCCATTACCATTCGTAGTGGAAGAGCAATTTCCGATAATTAAGTTGCCGTTTCTATTTGCCGATCGCGCTATCGGCGATTCATTCACACAGCTTCTAATAATTCGCTCTTCATAAGACGTCTTTAATTGAATATTCTAAAATTAGTAGATACCTATCTAAATCTGAATTTAACGATAATTTCACATTCAAATCGAAATTTATATAACTGGAACGGCAGATTAAACAAATAGAAATTGAGATGTAAAGTCTCCGATATTGCCGCAGCAAAATTTTTGTTCGTGACAAAGCGTCACTTCATCAACAACTCCGTGGAGATCGAGAAATAGCTGTGCATCGTTAGTTAAGCGAATGTCACGGGCTAAGGTACCTACAGCAATACTCATGATCGCAACACGGTCTCTAAACGCAGTTAGGCTGGCGAATACATTTGTCCGGCTGATTGGCAGGTTGTAATTGCGGCCGGGAGCCAATGAGCACACGTGGCCAGTATTGCAAACCGGGCCTGTCACATACGCGTTCGTCGCACTTACAGACGAGCGTTTCACATGAAGCGTGAGTTAATAAAGCCTCGCCGAGGTCCGAGTTTAATCCTTTTTGCGCGCGCCGCTCGTGCCCGGCATTAAGAGCGGCGTACGTACGCGCTACGTACGCGCTCACGCGAAAACTTCGTTACCTAATCGCAATGTCAAATGCGTAAACCTGTGATCTTTTTTTTAAGCGAATATCGCATTGTGCCGTTGCGCGCGCGCGCGCGCAACGCTTTTAGAACTTCCGGTCCGAGCCAAATTGCCAAAAATTGGTCACGCTACGACGCGGAGCGCACTGTTGACGTGTCTATTAGTAATCACGAAATCTCTATGAGAAGTGTGCGAAAAAATTGCGGAACCGAAATGTAAAATAATGCGCGCGAAAATACATGTGTGTACATGGTATAATATACTATACTGTTCGTATATCGCATGTCTCTCTTTTCGTGATAATGTACACTAGTAAATTATTCAATGCCTCCGGGGAAATTTCGAGTGATTTCTATGGCGTGCTTGTGTGTGTGTGTAGCGAAGTGATATTTAACGTTAAATACATGTGGAAAATACGAATCTACTGTAGTTAGAAGAAAACGTCGTTGGTCACAGATACCTTTCGTATATGCCGCGTTGTCTGGGCTTTTCTCTTTAAAGCCCAGAGGCGTTATTCGTAAAACGAAGAGAGTCCCGGGTGAGTCTCTTCCTCTCTCTCTCAGCTTTCGGCGTGTCTCCCACGGCCGGCTCATTTATCAAGCCGGCTTCCATTAATATCCGACAAAATAGCACGGCGACGCGACATCCCATAGAAGTCATGCACGTACGTACGAGGCGAGGATAAAGAATTCCACGTGCGGGCGCGCACGCTCGCATAATTCACGGGCGTAGATCACGGTTGCGAGCTCGCGATACGGCGCGGATATTCGCGACGTGATTTCCATCGAAAGATTCGGTCGGCACGCCTATGTCGAGCGCATTAATCGCATTTTATCGAGTGCATGATGCGATTAGTTTCGAGCGACGCGGTACGAGAGAGAAACGCGGCAATCATTTCGATGTGCTAAATGTTTCTTTGAAATTGCATCGCCGTTTATTCAGCACCCACAGGCAAAAATACTTTGTTTAATATTATTTGTTTTATTTTATAATATTACACGCTGCAACAAAGGAGGAATTATTATATACATAAGTACATTCTCGCATTCTGCGAGAAATTTTTCATGCGTAGCTGAAAAACAATCAAGCACGCGTATACGGAACGTAGGTCAATTATTGTTATTTTAAATTCTGTTAAAAATATCTTCTCTCTTTCTCGTCCACTGCCTCGCGACGATAATGAATACCTTGCTTGCATATTGTCTATATAGTTTGCGAATTTTGCCGGTAGCTTCGATGTTATAGCCTTTGGCGATAATATCATTTAGCAAAGCGTCTTTTGATTTTTTATTCAGTTCATTATCCTCTGCAGTTTCCTCTTTTTATGGCCGATATGGGAGCTTCGTTAATTAAACTGAATATATAGGTACGCCGAGAGAAGGAGTGTAGTTCGCAAATTCTTCGAAAAAAGTGTTTACAATTTTTATTACTTGCAGTTTCACATTAATTTTCTACATACTTTATTTTTATCTCATAAATTCCAATTGTGTTTCCTTTCGCGAAATATTTCGATTTAAATAAGGAAAAAAGACTGCGATACGCGATTTTTTTTTTTTTTTTTTTTTTTTGTAAGCGAGATTACACTGATTATAGCTGTGCCATCGTCAGCTCAGGGACATCGTTAAGCCCGTCTCAAAAAGACGTGAGCGTGATGCTGGTACATAACGCCGGGGTTCTATTCGTAAAACGATAAGTGCGACACGAATGCATGGCCCGAGGATTGTTCGACGAGCGATAACTTTTCCCGATAATGGCTTCGATCGTCGTCGTCGTTGTCGTCGTTGTTCGGCCTCGTTCTACTTCCTCCCTTCGCCGTTCAATCGCGGCGATGAGCCTGGGCCGCAACCCGCGGATATTCGATCACGCTGATGCCCGACTATCGCGAGTTTCCCTTACTTAGAGAAGAGAGAAAGTAAATAAGATCGCGACGCGAGACGAAGCGGCGCGCAATAGGAACGCGTCTTGGCAATTGACTTCCAAATTAGACAACGCCTCACAACACTCATCGATATTCGAAAGTAATTAAACTTCCTCTCGAATTCCACTTTTTTACTTAACCGTCCGATCTTATCCGTTCAACATTCCTTAAAGCTGCTTTTTTTCAAGTTTCTCTTCTTCGAGAGTCGAAAAAACGCTAGCCACGCTTTGAAAGGACGATCTCGTTTAAGCCCGGCGTTCCCTTAGGTACTTAATTCGAGCCATTATAGCGCGAAGGTGGGCGAGCGTAGTCGATAAGCCGGGGTTTCGCGTAATCGCTCCATTCTCTCTCACAGAATTTTTTTTTTTTTTTAAATTAGAAGTACCTCAAGAAACGTGCGCGTGCGTCCCCCAAACCTTCTCTTTTCTCCCTCTCGGCTTGAACGGCTTTTATGAATTTGTCGAGTGCCCCCTTGCATAAGGCTGGAAATCCGATATCATTACGTTCCCGGTAATTCTCTTGGAATAATTCGATAGTTTCATTACCGTCATCATCACTATTATCGCGGTAATTATTAATATCGAAAATTTATCCTCGGAACGATTCTTTAACTATTACACACATCGCAGCTTTAATGTTTTGTAAATTAGACACAAGGTGAAAAACAAGCTAGGAAAATAATTTCAATGTAACACAGAAGAAAATATCTAACTTGTTTATTTCATATTGGGCAAGCAGCGCGCGCTGGTGGCAAACATCGAAGATATACGATAGCGATAAGGAACGTTCAGCTTCATTAAGCGGTCGGGTAAGTAAACGAGAAGTTAATTAACGGTGTATTATCTAAAGAAGTTTAGGAAGCTCGTGGCCTGCTTCACCGGCTTCTAACGTAAGCTAAAGTCTACAAACTTCCCGCGTGAATAGCTGCGGGAAGAAATTGCAAGTATCAGTGAGCAAGACAGGTATCGCGTTTATCGCGGGATGATTGTATTGTTAATCAATGTATCTGGCGTAGCTAGTCAATCTTGCCGACGAGCTGCGACGTGCTGTCACATAACTGCAGATATTGTGTAGGAGAGAAGAGAGAGACGTGAGTAATAGAGAGAGAAAGAGAGAGATGAAGATCGGGTGAACGCCATTCGATATGCCAGAGAGCTGTGAACACGTTGTATGTATGCGGCTGTGTGTGCCATGGAACGCGGCATCTTCTGCATAATTGCGTCCACACACAGCATTCCAGAAAATTCACGCTTTCACTCGATCAGAAATGTACGAGTTTACGCTACGAAGAATCTTGGAATTATTTTTATATGAAAAACCGCGCATCAAAAACATTTCTGTTTCTCTTTCCGCATCTAAAGAGAGATTTAAAACCTTGCGGTTTTCCTTTAAAAATTAAGGAATTTTGACCGAAAAGGGATTGCAAGTTTTATAAAAAAGCTTAAATTTCCTGACTAGTTATAAATGTCACTAGCGAGTGAAACATGTAGTTAAGTGCTGTGACGTACACACAGCAATGAATATCTCATTCTCTTAATGAAAATTCATCCTAACTTTGTGTTTTTAAGTTTATATGAGGTTCACACGAAAACTGTTTTAAAATTTTCCAACATGCTCGCGCGCGCAAGAAGGGTCTGAAAAAGTTACCAAGAGAACCAAAGTAACGCGAAAGTTTCATTAAAATAACGATATGTTCTCCGAGATTACATATAACGACTGTATAAGAAAATAAAATGTAATTAAATTTTCACCATGTACGACATAAATTTTGAAAAATTTTTAGATTGCTTTTTGCGCCAGCAATTAAGTTTGTTTTTTATTATCATTATTTTTCTTGCCAAAATAATAAAGCACAGCGCTTCTGTACGAGAAAGTAAAAATTAAAAAATAATTTTATGCTTCACGTATTTTTTTTTTTAAATTTAATTGTGACACTATTCCATCTTTCTATTCTTTCATCATTAAGAGTTTTATAGTTCGTCTCTTATATATTGTCTCTCTTTGTAAATTTATTTCTACGAAATGTAGAATGAGAGAAAGGATTTGCGCAGCGGAGTCCAGAGCTTTTGCAGATATAAAAAAAAAAACCGAATTTCTATTATCCGCAAGAATGTACGAAAGTCTGTAGAATAATAAATAATGTGTTAGCCTGTAGAATATTCCGACGAAGCGCGGGATACGTAATTTTGAGCGTATGTGCGCGACAAACGAGCCTTTCTATTATGGTTTATCGTTTCACAGGTCAAAATCGATCAATGAGAAGACGCAGTTTTCCAGTCGGTTGTCTTCCCATCAGACGAATCGATCGATATCGCGGCGAGTTAAAATCACGAACAGCAATGTTATTTTTCCACTTCCGCGGTACCGAGCAAATGTTGACTCGCGTCTATTTTCAGTTGCGTTTCTCCCTCGCATCGTCTTGCACGCGATTTCAATCGAGAGGCAAAGTTTTAATATTGCTCAAGCGAAAAGAAGGTACGCGATCGTTGCTTGAGCTGCCTCTTCTCCTCTCCCTTTTTCTTTCTTTCTCGTTTTTTTTTCCTTCTCTCTCTTTCTCTCTTTCTCTCAGCGATATTTTTCTATTCTATTCGTAACGTTAATTGATTTCTGTATTTGAGAAAAGTCTATGCCCGACTGCGTTAAAAGTATCAATTCGATTTCAATGGAAATTCTGGTACTCGGTGTTTTTTTAACAGACAGTATTTTTTGTAACCAAGCGAGATATTTCATTCTAAATATTGCAACTCTCGCCGTAATCCGTTTCGCAAAATCATGACAAAGGAAGAGAGAGGATTTTTGCAAAGAGGTACGCGTAGCTAGTGTCAACGTTTCTTTTAAGCCCGCTCTTTTAAGAGCCTCCAAATCCAATTAAATTCGTCTTTTCAGACTGTGTTTTCAATTTTAGCGTACTAACACAGCGCTTTCGTTTCGGCCGGATGAAATCACATCGCTCCATTATGGTTTATCGTTTCAGAGTACTGGCGGAATTGCAGGAGTTTCGGTACGATATTGGTCGCATGCCATATCGGCCAATAGCACTCGCCATTGTTGAGCCTCGACTATATATGCCAGATTTTACCGTATTCCCCGGACCGCTACGCAAATATGATCCACTTGCATTTTTCCCCCTGCTTTCCTGCTCATATTGTCGCTTATTCGTCTCAATAAGGTATATACGCATCGCTAAAAAATATTATCGGTAAATCCCACAGGCGTGTTTTTAACGCATCGTTTCACCAATAATTATTGCGTTAATCAAACCTGGCTCTATAAATATATACAATTATCATAAAATATTCTTTAAAATATTCTTCATCAACAAGCAAATTTGAGCAAAATAGATGTTAATCCTCGTCTGATAAAATAAAAAAGCTATTTATTGTGTGAAAATTCACATTTTCACTAGATCTCTTACTACTGTCTTGATATATACAAATACAAAGCGTCCTGCGAATTATCCGGATTTTTCTTCTAATTTTCACGCCGCGGTAGTAATAAACACCGGGAAGCAAGCCGAGCGGGAAGTCGATGATGATTCGCCAACTAGTTTCGCAGACTGTCAAGGAATTAATAAGCCATCGCGAAGCCTCCGAGCCTTTTTGCTCGCCATTATCAAAGATAAACGGTGAATCCTCGGCACGATGGGGCACTAAAGCGAATCGGCTAGATAGGAGAGGGCAAAACTTTCGAATCGCTCTTGCGTCGAATGAAATTCTGCGAGGGCGAACGCTTCTTGCGCCCCCGTTGGGGCTGCGCGCCCGTATTTCGCCGTTTTCTCAGATCACCGAGCAAATGTTGACCCAGTTTCGCCGTCGGATTGGACGTTACTCTGTCTTTCGAAAGTGCTGACTGGAATACGCGATGAGCGAGAAGTTAGAAACCTGGCGAGGTTCTCTCTTTCTTCCGTGCGAACGGGAGCTCTCGGAGAGGATCGCTGGACCAAGTCCGAAATTCAACGCGAGATATCTCGCCTGCGGCTGTTCGCGCGAGCTTATATCTATTTACGAGCAGCTGGTTTGTGAAATAAAACTCAGCACTCCCGTGTTAATTTACTTTGTTCTCACGATACTACGGAGTGAGAGTAAATCAAAATAATTTAAGTTTGCAATATAATCATGTCATGTTTAATATCAAAACATAGCGTATCCATAGATAAAATTAGATGTATGAATTTCTCACGAAATTGGCTTTATTCAAGCGATTTCACTTAACATCCTTGATAAGTAACGTGAATATATATTCTATACACGGTCGATGACACAGTTAAAAGGTCAAAATGGATTCGCTCGAAGAGTCAGGCCGAGTTGATTTATCTTGTTTCGCGTAGGTCTCTCTTATTACGCGCTGCTACACGAGCCTCTGCGAACTTTCCACAAGTCCGCTAAGACACCAACGGAAGACGCGGGGTCGTCTACAGCGCGGAGAATCGCCCGGCCAAATAAAGCCGCCGCGGCTTGAATGAGATATAACAGGGTACTTACCCACACCGGCGAGACACCCGCACGTAAACCGCAAGTTGGCGGACGACGCAGGAGATGAATAACGCCCGAGCGCAGTGGATACGGCTTAATATAACTTTTTCCGTGTACCTCGTTCTTCTTCTCCCCCCCTTGCCCGTTCTTCATCCTCTTCATCTCATTTCACCTCTTCAGCGTCATGAGCAACGGGACGGATACGCGACGCGTTCCTCCCGATTCGAGTAATTTGAACGCGCATCTGCGCGTCGGGTAATAGGATGCGTCGCGTTCCTCGAGCCCGTCCGATATTCCGTAACGCGAGAAAGAGAGAGAGAGAGAGAGAGAGAGAGAGAGAGAGAAAAGCGAAATAAAGAGAGAGAAATATATCTCCTCATCCGGAGGAGAAAAATTCGCAGGAAAAAAATATAGCTTTTTTAAACCCGGGCACAATGTTCCTTTCCTCTCAGAATTCATAAAAAAGAACGGAATCTTTGAGAGAATAGCTCCGCATCCTGAAAAGAAAAAAATATATACTACGTATAGTACCTACATATAGTAGCAAGATATAAAATATGTAACACTTTGAAATTTCGTGCGAACCGCGTCGTAGCAAAACAAAAAGCTTTTCGCGAGAAGCTGGCGTTCAAAATGGAGGTTGACAAGTACGTACTACATCCCGTCTGTGTGTTTCTCATCCTATTTCGCGTACCACTAACAACGACCGCTACAACTCCCTTGCCACCCACGATCGAAACCACCATTGAGCCCACCGTCACGACAACGGAGGCTTCTAGCACGACGGAAGAAGTGGAAATGCCGC
Source organism: Pseudomyrmex cubaensis (assembly GCA_014825685.1). Classification (NCBI taxonomy): domain Eukaryota; kingdom Metazoa; phylum Arthropoda; class Insecta; order Hymenoptera; family Formicidae; genus Pseudomyrmex; species Pseudomyrmex cubaensis. The sequence goes on along the minus strand of QVOA01011231.1, from coordinate 12,757 downwards.
AAGTGCCCATGACCGAGCAGGTTATGGACCTCAACATAAAGGTGAGCGACGTACCCGACATCGACCCCGAGTCGACGAATGTGCCGGAATTCAGCCTGGATCGAAATCGGATTATTCGTGACGTCGCGTATTTTATTCGCGCCCACAAGTTCCACGACTACGACCGCCGGTACTACAAAAGCGCGGACGAGACACCAAGTCGGCTGTACGAGGAGTTTCCGCGACCCGGTCTGCGATCCCTGCACTGGGAGGTACGCAAGCACTGCGACGCAAGCTTCGTCGAGTGTTTGAAGTACCTTGACAGGATCATTAAGCTCACGGCTCTTAGACGCGAGGACGATACCGTGACGGTCATGAGAGAGCACAAGTGGAGCCTGACGAATAATACCGAGCAGATTCTGGCCGCTCAAAGAGATTGTCAGACGGCACAGAAACGGGACAATATCACTATGATTCCCTTTCAAGGACCAATCGGCAAGTGCATTTATTCGCTACGAATTATTTTAATCTTCTTTACGCATATTTCTATAATCGAATCGTTTTCCGATCGAATAATCGGATGCAGCGCGTTCAGCTTTAAATAGACGCCAGGCGGAACAATAAATCTCAAATTTACTACCAATTTTTAAATAATTTAATTAGAGATAAATTAAAAAGCGCACTATTTGCTTTACTGTTTAATTGAAGGATATTGCAAATGCAGCAAATGAACTGTTCAATCTGATTATTGAACGTAGCCTTTCTTTACAACTAGATTAGAAAAGCAAATTATCTCGAAATATGTAATTAAACCATTTAATTTTCGAGCAAAGTAATACGTTTGTCAGATATCTTTTTGGAAGATTGTCGGATATTATTTTCAGAACGTTTCCAGTGGCGCACCACCGTCAGCTACTATATGTGCTGGTACACGATGTTGGGCGTTCCGGACCTAGCTATCTTTGGCGAACCCTGCGACAATCACGCCAACTGCCTGGATGAATACGGCGTTCATAACAAGGATCCACGGGCGGACGACACGAAACCGTACGCCTGCGCTCTGTACAGTTTCTGTCCGGACCATTGTTGTCCCATGAAGCACATCCGGTACATGAAAGACTGCTACCAGTCGCCTCGCAATCCTTGCTACACTGAGAATCGACCAGGTGCGAAGACACAATTATCTGTGCTATTGCGCGCGAGCAAGCATATTTAGATTTTTCAACGCTGGCGGCTGCGAGTTCCGCATAACGCTTCCTACGTAACGCACGATACTTCCTTCATTATATCGAAAAAACCGTTTTACATGTTACCTCGCCTCGAGCACGTTGTTCTCAACATTGTGAACGATATTACGTATGTTCAATCTCGTACACGTGCTTGTCGGAAGAGAATAATTAATAGCTCGAAGAAGAAACTAAGAAAAAGAACCCCTCTTTCTCTCTCTCTCACACACACACACACACACACACACAGAGAGAGAGAGAGAGAGAGAGAGAGAGAGAGAGAGAGAAAACACGTGCGAATAACTTGAGTTTTTAATTTCAAAATTTATAAAACTTGTACCAACGTTAATCTCAGCTTGAAGTAGTTGAGATTGTTTCGCTTTGTTTACGACGAACATAATAAGCTGCTTTAACGCGGCTGAGCTGAGCGTGCTCGTTTGCATTTCACGCGCCACTTGTGCAGTCCTTAGAATCTTTCTCTTTTCCTCAACAAACCGAACAGTCACGTTTTCTTTGCAGTTCACCGAAAATGCGCGCTAAACCGGGACGAGAATCATAGTTTCCAAGCGCTGACAGCGAACCAGATAAACGTGAGCTGCGAGTGCCATCGACCCGGGCACGAGTGGTCCTCCAAGTTCGGGCTGTGCGTCGACGTGAACGAATGCGTTCGCGGCACGCACAATTGCACGAGGGACGCCGGTGAGAGTTGCGTGAACCTGCTCGGTCATTACACTTGCGTCTGCCGACTCGGTTATGTATACGATACGGAAATGAACCGGTGCGTCTTCAGCCCAGAAATCGATCGAGTGCTGAGAGGTTACGAGGACAAACCCGCGAAGCCCGCGAAAGCGAGAACTCTGTTGGACAAAGTCGTTAAGATCATCACCAGATCCGCCGGAGAAATCTCCGTGTGTAATAGCAGAATCATTTGTTTATTAATTTTAATTTTATGCACAATTTACAGTTGCTACTAGATCTACAGAATTTTACTACTTAGTTTAATCTTGCGAGTTTAATCCTTCAATCTTACTAACCTTCAGACGTTACATTTTTTTAGAGTTAAATACGTGCGTCATTTGCACAAAAAACATAAAAAACAATTTGTTGTTTAACGAAGTAGTGTGACATGTCGCTAATAATTTATTCTCAGTAAAACCACATACATGTGTAGATAATTGTGTTCAGTGTTGAAAAAACAACGTTTTTATTAAAACAACGTGCTCTGTTTTTATCCTATAATAATCTACTGCAATAACTAAACTGAATTACATGTATATGGATTCGCAAAATGCATTAGCATTCTTTTGCATCGATCGATTGTTGTTAGAAATCACATAAAACAATATGCAATATGTTTTTATTTTTAAATATGTAATAATAAAAACATACATATATATAAACACATACATATATAGAAAAAAAGTAAAACATAAATTTACATACATAGTAATTGCAAATAATTTCCGTTTATTTTTCTTGTGCAACATTTCCGAGAAAATCACGTTAACGTAATTAAAAAATATAATAACATTTACAAAGGAAGTAATTACTTGTTGTCAAATACGTAATGGATAAAAACATAAATATATGGACAAAATAATAAAAATTAAATCTCTAAACTTTTCGTGTAGAGACAAACTCATAACGGTTAACTTTTGCGTTAATTGAAAACTATATAATGAATTAATATAAAATCACATATAAAATATTGAGAGACAAGTTGTACAATAATATATAATTTTGACAGAAATCTCGTTCGCCGCGATTTAACATTACGATCGTTACCGCTCTTTGTCTCATTAAATAAAGTTAGTGCGTAAATTACGACAGACTCGTCGACAACAATACTGCAGTTTCTATTGCAGGATTAACATGCACGCTACTATTACGAGTTGTTTAATAACACAGCGTGCACTATAATCTGTATCGGTGACTATAAACTGCGATATTACCATTTAGAAATATCCGGACCACTTAGGATGCGCCGCATCGTAGAAATTTGTATTCGTAACAATTCAAATTTTAATCTTGCCCTCGTAATAGCGCGATTCCGTGTGTGTTTCGTATGGTATCACAAACGGCCTCTCTTAACGGTTATTTGCTCGGCTAAGGGAAAAACAATGCTCGAATATCCCGTGCTTAGCATAAACGGTGAAGTAAGCCCGGGCTGAATATTCGTAAGAAAAGCATATACGTACGGAAATTCTTAAAGATGTTAAAACTCGCGGAACAGTAATTATCCTCTCGTTAACATCTTTGGTCGCGCGCGACCATTTTTTCTGATTTTACCGATGAAGTTTTTCCGTAAAATTTTACTGCAGTTTGTACAGAATAACAGAAGATGCTACCGAAAGCAATCGATAGTGCGAATACGCTTTGAAAAAAGTTTACATTATTAAAATGTGTGAGCATGTAAATTTTTCAAATTTTGGTTTTATTCGAATAAACGAAAATTGAGACAAGCACGCGCGCGTAAAAAAAATATCATAAAGTATTATAAAAGTACTATAAAACTTTATTTTATACACTGTAATTTTGTGCAGTTTATTTTGCACGAATAACGCGTTGCTGTCAATTTGAGTAAAAATAAATCCATCGGTTTATTAGACAGCCCCGTGAATTAATTTATGTCGTGTTAATCGGGCAACATATCCTCTACGGAGCTCGTGTGTTTCACATGCTCTGTTTTCGTACGTGTGTGCGTGTACAATCCAATTTTTGCGATACACGCGTGTATCCGGAACGAAGTGAGTGACACGCGTTACGTGCTGCTTGATCGTTTCCGCTATTGTAAAATGCTGTGACGTGGACGAAATATCGTCGACGCGGAGAAATTCGTGCATGTGCAGCGGCGCACCTGTATGGAACGCGTCCAAGTCGGATGGTAAAAAATATATAGGCTGATATCGGGGAGCGAAACGCTCGCGAGAGGTCGGATTCGCGATGCTGTTTTATTCATCGACGCGTTCGAATGGCAGGACCGCCACGTCACGTCTTCCTCGCCAAAGAAACTTCCCGCGCGGCTTAATACATAAATGCATAAAGCACCGCGGGGTTTCCCTTATTTCCGACGTATAATATCATTCGTCACGAGCCCACGATCGCCCGGTAATCGTTTATTTCGATTTACGAGAAGATCGATGACCGGTGGCGAGCGTTAGAAAGCGATCGCGCTTTTATTATACACGCAGACTGTTTAAATGAGAAATTGAGACGTAGCGGAACACTTATGACAGGCACAGAAATTTGTGGGGCGCACATAAACTGGAACGAAAGCGATCAACGTGACGTTTCACCGCGATTGTGTTTTTCTTTTCCTGTTGCGCGCGTCTCACAAGAGACAAAATTACGACGACGGAGGATTAGGAGAAACAAATTCCTGCGGCTTTACATAACTTGCCGATCTCAAAAAAACAACAGCGAACACTTTCACGCGATCTGAATCTCTCTTACATAACAGCGTGCCAGTAAACCGATCCTATCCTCGATCTCGCGCAAGCCAATGTTTATAACTTGAGCACCGCACTCTCGACCGCTCGACCGTAAAATTTCACATCTACATTCGTAGGTTTCTTTTACGCACATGTAAAACACGTAAGTTTAGGATAGGATTTTTGAAAGACAGTATATTTTATAATTTAAAAATCTCATTAATGTTATAATTTTCTTTAAAAACCAAACAAACGAGATACATATATATTGCGCACATGTAAAGATATAAAATATACATGTATCAATGTATTTTTTATCATTCAGTAACGCTGCGTCAAGATATTGCTGCAATAATATACCGTGTCTCATCGATTAATAATACATATTTATGCATATTAATGATGTGTACGATAAATAATAATAGCGTTTGAACGGAGATAACATCGAACGATCTGCGTAGCTCATCAGAAAAAGTAATTACTGCGAAAACAGCATTTGCGCTTTTGCACGCACGGCATCATTACACATATTACCTTTATTGATCAGCCTTTATGGCGCTCTCGACGACGACGCTGGAAATCTCGCGGGGAGGTTTCATCCGCGTGTAAAACCACGGTTTGCTTCAAATTGGCTTGATTTTTTATTCGTAAACAGCGAGAGAGCCAGCGGGCACGATTCGCCGGAACCGGGCATCGAAAACAAGCGCGCAGCCGGGCTTGCATGAAGCGAAACATGCGCGCACGGTAGCGAGAAAAAAAATGCACATATTCATACATGGAAATATCGCGACAGGGGAAAAAGCGAGGCCGGGTGCGACACGGCGTAGCAGGGAAATCGCGCGTCGAATGGCCGGACACGTCAAAAACCCGAATGTATCCCGCGTCGCGGCTATTTGCGCCAATTGACCGTCGTAACATCAATTTCGGGCTTGGAATCGCAGTTAGTGGGACGCATCATTTCGCCACCGAGCGCACGCTCGCGACCCTCACGAATGCCTTCATCTAATAGATAGATATTTGCGGAATCACAACGCATCGGCGTTTTGGATCTAAATATTTGTTTTGCTTCATGTGCGTTTTTTTTTGTCATCGCAAATGGTCACGATGCGTATTTGTTCGCGAAAGATTTCTACTTCCTTTTGCACGCGCAAAAATAAGCGTACATGAAGTTGCACCAATAATGTCACGATAACACCCTAACAACAAAAAGTGTAATTCCTTGCGTAAAGGCATTAACGTCTTTGTCTGTATAATATTCAATCTAGACAGAGAAAATAAACGACACGTTGCTTGACTGGTCGGAGTAATGGATTTTATGCTAATTTGAGGCTCACGTAATCGGCAATCTCGTTAAATGTCACTGTTATTTACATCAAGACGCCGACCATGAGACGATGTCAGCGAAACGTCCTTGCATCCTATCTTGTCTATTCGACTCCTTTGTCCCGTTTGATCAGTCCGCTCGCAACAATCAAGACACGTTTCATCAAAGCGAATCGACATCCGGTTCGATCTAATTACCATAGTCTCGCGGCAGCTTTTGGAATCCGTATAGTTTTAGACACGTATAATTGAAGACCGTAGTATATATTAATGCTGATTCTCTCACAAATGAGAGAATTAATTTTTTTATATTTAATTTTTGAAGTAATTTTTACAAATAATTTTCTACAAACATAAATATGAACACACATGTCATAAACAAGCAATTTACGCAGATAAACAAACAATTATTAATAAACTGCTTTAATAGTTCATATTTAACATGACCAAACAAAATATAAAGCGAACAAAAAGACAGTTCAAAGCAAAATATTCAAAACTCACAGTACACTGCATGGAGTATATAAATATTGTAAAAAAAAATTTTACAATTAAAAACATCTCAATAGCAGTTAAAACTGCGTGTTAAAACTATTTTATGATTGAAATATTTCTGTTCCGCGCACTGACTATCATTCGACACGTGTATAAAGATCAATTTTATTGTATTATTATAATTTACGCGTAAAAACCTATTGATGACTATGCGTTTTACTAATGAAGAATAATAGCATCGTAATAATAATCAGCGTAATCAGGTTATTATTTATCAGATCAAAACATCTGTTTCTCGACAAATCCGGTGCTTACACAGTGGAATATCACCGGAGACGGTTGTACGTTCACCGCCGTGACGGACGGAGAGCGGCGTTTTCTTCTCGATCGGACCGGCAGTCATCGAGAATGTCTCTGTGCGAGTGGTACGCGAACCGCACGGTGCTCCTTATAGGAGCTACCAGCGAATTGGGACGCGCGCTTTTGGAAAAGATACTGCGGAGTTTGCCAAACGTCACGGTGTACGTTCTTCTCAGATCACAAAATGGCCTTAGCAAGGAGGATCGATTGAAGAAGATATTTGCGTCGCCCGGGTATGAGCATATTCTCGACATATCTTCTTTCTTCGTGTCTATATATCGCGCCGGTCGTGTCCGATCTTGCCTTTAGTGAAGTTCCCTCTCACACGGTGCGACCGCGATTCTAAGTCGTGCGCCGAATTTATTTCCGAGAAGATGTCGGACCGAAAAACGACGATCGTCTCCCGGTGGTCTTCTGCGAAAATTTCGGCAACACGGTGTGCGCCTTACGTCAGGAATCGATTGTGAAAATCAGATTTGCGTGTCGCGAACGTACGCTGTAACGAATAAAATACAATGTATTTCGAAAAATATCTTTACAAAGAATTTGTTATGCTCTTGTTCACCAAGCCGTTATCCAAGTTATTACGCAACACGGTAGATTGCTTCCTCGTGAATTGTTATTTTGACAGAAACTCCATAAAATTCAACATAAATTTAATTCCGAATCGATATAACGTGCAATAACGTATGTGCATTATTTGTAACGTCACTACGTCGCTCGTAAATGTTCGAAACATGAGTTTTAATGTAAAAAAAAAAAAAAATCAAATAAAATGAAGAGCGATTTCCAGTTCTTCAGACTGACATTTACGAATCGCTGAATTTTTCTTTGGGATTTCTCTTTATAATGACAGTCGGAAACTTATCGTGAGTGATATCGGCTTGGCAGCGGAATTCGATACGTCTGTGGCCGCTCGCGTTGCGATCGCTCAGTCGAAATCGCATTGCAATAATGACGCAATCAAGACCGAAGGAGCGAGATACGATCGAACGCACACGCTTAGAACGGACGCGTAAACCCGATTGCCTCGTTACGTGCTCGTCCATCGTAACGATCCGCCCGCAACGGGTGCGCATCGCAAGATGCACGCGAGGCGAAACTGTGCCGTTGCATCGTGCAGCCGACCCTCTTTCCCTACGAGAGGAGGATGAGAAGAGGGCGGATAAAGAGCTCGCGGAGAGAGATTTATTTTCATTAGCGCGCGCACCCTCTCCCCTTTGGAAAGATTATGAAGTATGCGCGGCGCGATTCTCTCTTTCTTTTTTCCTCGCGTTTCTTTCTCGCGCCGCGCGAAATCCGCGACCGCGCGGAAAATTCGTCCGCGCGTTTTGAATTTCGCGAAATTAAAATCCGCGAAAGGATTGTCTTTCCCTCGGGAAATCGTAGTTACCGTCGGATCGCGTTGCGTTTTTTTCCGCGTGAAAAAGAGGATGGCCCCACGCGCGCGCGCGCGCGTAAATGAGAAAATGCAAATGGACGAGCGCGGCTCGAGCAGCTCAAGATGCAACCACTTCGACGCTATTACATTCGGCGATATCGCACTCGCCGACTGCGGCAGCTTGCTCGGATTTTCCGAGTCTTATTTGCGACTCCCTCTTAGATCGTTTCCCTTTAAAATAGTTACAATACCCTCAATCGTAATATAAAAATCTCTGCGCCCGGACTCAAATCGTCACGATATTACTGCCGAATTTGTCCGCACAAGAATCATATTATAATAAAACATAATGAAAAAGAAACAGTGTGTATTTATCACACAATACATAGAATCATTCAAATTTATATTTAATAATCTGAATATTTTAGAGACATTCGACATTGACTACTTCAAAAACAGAGTTTAATTATCATATTGTAGGCTTGGTAATTATCATAAAGTAGACTTTTGAATAGTGAAATATAAAAATAAAATGAAGTATTTTTCTGTACACATTTGATGGATATTTATAAGTGTAGTGATTAACATAATCGATCGATTATTTACCTTATTTTGGAATTACTGATCATTTTCGTTATCATAATTTTCTCGTTTAATCGTACACAATTTATCGTCGTTCCTGGCCAAACGAATAATTCTACGTGGTTAAAATCTGCGAAATTCTTGCGACCGCTTTATTTTTTTAACGACGTTTGTTTTCTGAGCGCGCCTTTTTTTACGTCTCGGCGCATCTCCCTATTTTCACAGAGCAGTAAATTCCAAAGCCGATTTGCGTCACCAACGTTATTATCGCTCGGCAGGTATGAACGACTGAAGCAAGAGATGCCGGGCGCGATCTCGCGCGTGAAAACGGTCGAGGGCAATCTGCTTTACGAGGATCTCCGCCTAAATGACGAAGACAAGGCCTTGTTGAGAGAGGTCAGTGTGGTGTTTCACGCCGGCGGATCGCATGAAAGCGTTCTGGAATATTGTCAGGATTTGCCAAAGCTCAAGTGTCTCGCTATGGCGTCCAGCATTTTCAAGCATCGCGGTCAGATAAACGAAAAACTGCAGAATGACACGATGCCCGATTTACCGATCGCACTGGTGCGTCTCGCTCTCATTGGACCACCGCACAAGGAACCCATGCCCGGCTTCGTCGAGATCCTCAAAGGACCCACGGCTCTCATGGTAGGCGCGGGATTCGCTTATGGCAAATCGGAACTACAGGCTGAAGTTATTCCGATAGACATAGCAGTAAATACGATGATCACGGCTGCGTGGGAAGTCGGCACGTACGTATAAAATTTAAATCAGTGATGTATGTGTGTGTTTTATGATCATAGTATCATTTCTACGAAAAATCATAAATATTTCGTTCCTGCTGAGGTTTATTTTTACATTTGTCTATAAATTATCTAAAAAAATCTAAACAAATCTCAATTACGTTTGTACATCAAGTTGTGAGTTAATAATAACAAAATATTTAAGAAGTTTTCCGTCTCTGTACACGTTACGCTATACTTTAAAAGAAAATTAATTCTTGTTGTTACGATTCCGTATCTTCGCACTATCATAATTAAACTTAACCGATTTTGTCACTTGTTCTATAGTAGTAATTTAACTTCTGTAGAAGTAAAATTATATCTATGCACTTATTTACGTAAAGACTATCACAATGCGAAATATCGTTTGTTTAATGTTTAATTAAGAAGAGAAAGTCGAGCGACACTAAAGGTGCGGAATATGCACGACGTTATGCAACGTTGCGGAACAGCGATAATCAACGTCGTCTAATTACAAGACGTAAAACAGAATGTAGCGACATCGTCCTTTGCTCTTCTAGATACATATTGCAAAACCTGTTCTTTCCTCCGTTCTCAAAGCATGCAGCAGGTTTTGTTCATTTCAGAAATTATCGGTACGTGTATCTTAATGAAGACACGCAAACACGAAGCTATTTGGTATCATTGAAGAAAATGTTGGTAAAGTAATATTAAAACGCAGTTGTGATATAAACAATAAATCATATATTAAAGAAACGAATAATATATACAAGACAATTAGTATTGACAAGTGTTATGTAATTGCTGCTAACTGCTGCAAAATAAAAGTTCGCGAAAATCTGCGGACAGTTAGGATGACACGTAAATACAATTTGCAATTTGATACCGATATTTATGAAATCTGTGAAAAATTCGTATATTAGTTTTATTTGATACAGAAAACTATATTAGTAAAAAAATAAAACCTTGTTTTCGTTATCTACACTACAGTTTTTAACATATCTCGCAATCGAAATTCGCTGCAGACGCGGCTTATCTAGTTTTCCAATGCGAAATATTGGATACGAGCAAACATGTTTTACATGTGCGCGCGCCGTTTCCGCGGTTGTTACTGTTTGCTCGCGTCCGACGCTTCCGCCCCAATTGTCTAGAACGGGATTCAGTTCCTTTCAGTTTTTATTCGAAATTCACTTCCGTAATCCGCTGAAAGCATGGTTGTGCCTGTCTTCGCAATATCATAAGATTCTCATGTTAAAAAACCAGCCAACAAATTTTTTTTTTTTTTAACCAACGCGATGAATTGCGTATAGTACAATTTTCAAAATGGCATCTAGCATTTTTTAACGGAACACAGCTACTGAAAGTTCTTTTGAACAATCTGAAAAGCTAATCACATCTAGTTCACAAAGTACTGCGTTCTTTGTCGAGAATTATAAAAAATGTATTTATGTGTGGCAAACTTGTTGAGTTTTATCTTATTCTATGCTTTTGTATCCAAAGGAAACGGTTATTGTAGCGCATGAGCCGGTAATAGAAATCGATAAGCAAATTGCATCCCGTGCTCGGCAAGAATAATAGCTGAGTTATATCAGATCGGTTTACAGCAAACGAAGCAACCAAAAGATATGTAGGTATATATATTATGTTTCTACGTGTGCATTGATACACACATAGTCGAAAATAATATTCGCCGTGGAATTACCGGTTTTAATCACTGTGATATGTATTGTGGATACAAAAATTTTCTCTTCTCCGTTACTTTATATTGTACATTTTATATACGGGAGTTTGATTAAACGACGCTCGATAATTAAACCAAGCCTTTGTTTATGAATCGCGTGCTTTATTTTAAATCAGCCGGCAACAAATATATCAACTGAAACTTGTAGCTAGGCTCCCCTAGGTGTAAGAACTTCTCTGAAAGTCTTACATTTGATACTAGTTTCACCAAGGAACACCTCTTCGCTTCGCTCTCTCAAGTATTTCCGAACGACTGAACTGCGAATAAGTTGATTGCATTCGCCCTGCAAGAAGCAGAGCGCGCTACATCTGCTTCTCGTGCTTCTCTCCTTTCGCCTTTACCGATTACCCTCCCATTTGAGAGGAGTTAGTAGCCAGAAATACGATTAATTACAGGTACTCGTTAAAAGTAGTCTTGTAAGGAAATAACGTTACGTTGTAAAGTTTCGAGGTGTTACGGCTCCGTGTAAAGACTTCAATAATAAATCATTTAGCAAACCGAAATTACCGCAATACTTTCATCAAGAAAGTAAATTCGCAAACTAAATTTTACGCAATAAATTACACATTTTTTTTCTCCTTTTGATTTGCGATTGATGTTGAATGTAATTTATTATCAGGCAGGTGTTTGTACAAAATTACTCTGTTTTGAAACTCTATGTACACAAGTCAACTATTTAGTATATAAATGCGCTCGTGCTAAATTATCGCACGAGTCTGAATAAAAGAAACTAGGTACGTTTGGCTGCGAATGGAGCGGTTAATTATCGCACTGTGCAACAGCTAAATTGCCGCCGGGTGTGCGACATTGTGCGCTCTCTCTTTCTCTCGCACGCGCGCACTTCTATATACTCTGTATGCTAGCTCTTATTCTCTCTTTTACGTTTTCATGTAGGTCCGACGTTGCGAAGCCTGTGGTCTACAACGCGATGACGTTGGGCTGCACGTGGGGAGATCTGATTAAAAAGAGCCGACGAGCCAGCTGGGCCTTCCCCTATCCGACTTTCGGTATCCGCGGAATGACGTCCATCGAGCCACTGCACTGGATTTTGGTCCTGCTTCTCGAATGGCTCCCATCCGTACTCTGCGACACCGTCCTCTCTCTCTGCGGCAGAAAACAGAGGTATCGCCACGGGCGCAAAATTTATCGCGAAATTCCACGAGTCACGAATTTATCGTCATAGTTTCGTCAACGTCTGCGTTGCAGGCACGACCTTCTCCTCCTCCTCCTTCTCCTCTTCCTTCTTGTCCCTTGCAGTTTCGCGGAAAATTTAACGCTGCCATTTTGAGCTGCCGTCACTAACTTCGCTCGGGAAAACGTCGAGATTGATCCTGGTTATTTTTTAATCGCTCGCGCATAATTTATAAATGCTTTATGCAAGCGCAACGCGTACAAATTGAACAACTCCACTCCGGTTAGATGTTACATTTTACTTTCGTATAACTTTATTGTCTTTTTTTCTCTGCTTCCTTTTATATATATATATATATATATAT
>QVOA01011225.1:0-13138 GCA_014825685.1 Pseudomyrmex cubaensis | reverse complement strand
CTAAAACGGTTTTAATAACATCAGTACAAGAGACGTTTACAGGACATCTAAGTCCGGTTTTGTACTAAAACGGTTTTACCAGTACGTGTTTTACCAAACGTAGTCACTGATCCGCATTTCGCGATCCGATTCTTCGACGTTCCGCTTGCCGCGGCGAGGAACGGAACGCGCGAGGAACCTCAAGCAGCCAGAAATGTTTAACACAGTAAATCGACCAATCACGGATCGAAATTAAAAACTGACCAATCACAGCTTTTGTCAAGAAAACAACCGGTGTTTCTCGTCCGCGATTGGCCAATTCGCCTACGTCGTTGATTATTTTTCCCGGCTGAATTTTGTTTTCACTCGTTCGTCGCGAAACCGATTGTGTTTTGTAAACATCGCCCAGAGCCGGTTGTTTATATCGATGCGAAGCGCGCCTTTCTTTTCCGGAAGAGAAACGCGCAAATACACGTCTACTCGTGGAAACGCCGCCCTTCTCCTCGCGCCCCCTGCCGCTTCAACTTCTGCCTCAGTTGCATAGTATTAGCGCGCGATCGCGGTCGAATTAGCGCTCGCGCGTCTTCTCTTCGCCCATCGACAGTAAATTTTCCACGTAACCGAGTGCTTGCTACGAAATAAACGACGAACACAATCGTCTCGTGCGATCTCAATCGATTCTCGTCTATGTTCGAATACAACTTGCCGCTATTGGCGAAAGCCGAGAAACTTCGACGACGAAACATCGATTTTACGGAATAATATTGCCGGTCGATCGTTGCTTGTGGGAGGTAAATTGCACTTGATTTTTCTTCCAAGATCACGAAACCGCGTAAAATCTCTCTCTCTCTTCCTCTTTCCCCTTCTCTCTCTCTCTCTCTCTCATTGTAGTAGTTTAGTCTATGGTCATCTTGTCAACACTCTATGATTCTTTGATTTATGGTTTTATTACAGATGTCAGCAGCGCTTGGCATATGCCCCTCTCGAGTAGGGGTAAGCCATTTAGGCAAAAAAGACGTCAGCAGCGCCAGCGAATTTTGCGAGCGTTCCGTATTCGCCCTAAGTAAATCGGTGTAGCTTGAAGTGCGTCGCGAGTGCGTTCTCTCTTCGTGTTTTTCGCGTTTTCTTTTCGTTGCCGCGAATTTCTCGCGAACAAGTGTTCGAAAGTGCTCGAATCGAATGACATATCGTCGTCTCCGTGTCTCGGTACGTATAATAACGGCGATCGCGATCGATACGTCCGCCAATATTCGCAAACGGCACTTGATCGACGCCATTACGCACGCGGCTCGCGTGTTTCGCGTTTCTCGCGTATTTTTACAGCGCGAATTTCGCGCGAACGAGTGCGAGAAGTGCCGAATCGAACGACAAACGATCCGCTTGCGCGTCTCTCAGTGCGTGTAGCGGCGATCGCGATCGATACGTTCGTCAATATTCGCCAACGGCGATTGACAAGTGCATCCGACGGCAACATCCGACGGTAACACGTCGAACGCGCTTTCTCTCCGTGTTTCTCGTCGCCGTTTTTCTTCATCGCCGCGAATTTCTCGCGAACAAGTGTTTGAAAGTATTCGAACGATAGACAATTCGTCTCCGTGTCTCGGTACGTGTAATAACGGCGATCGATCGCGATCGATACGTCCGTCAATGTATTCGCAAACGGCACTTGACCGAAATGATCGACGCCATTACGGGCGCGGCTCGCGAGCTTTGTGTTTTTTGCGTATTTTTACACAGCGCGAATTTCTCGCGAACGAGTGCGAGAAGTGCCGAATCGAACAACAAACGATTGCGTCCGTGTTTCTCAATGCGGCGATCGCGATCGGTACGTTCGTCAATGTTCACCAACGACGATTGACCAGTACATGCGACGCAACACATCCAACGCCAATATATCCAACGCCGATATAAGTATCTAATGCCAACATATCCGACGCCATTCCGCTTGCAGTCTTCAGAAACAAGATAAGTGAATTGATAATGTGAATTTTTCTAATTTGCATGTTTTTAATCTCTCGAATTGCATTTCATGCGCGGACAAATTTTTACGCTCATTGCTCTCCTTCGTCTTAGATTTTTTCTGAATATCTATCTGCGAAGATATAATCCTTCGTTGAATGAAAAAATATCTTCCGCTTATCTTGCAAATCTTAAAAAAAAAATTTTGTTTTGAGTCGACAATTTTTATATTTTTATTTTTTTGAAATATATTACTTAACGAATAAAATTAAAAACGCCACTTTATGAGTGGAAATGTAAGAGTTATTAAAAAATTAAAGTGTAAAAAAATGTTAAAAATATAAAACAATTAACACGCAATTACTTCTAGATCAAAATAAATCACTTGCTTCGGCGTCCAAAAGTAAATTCTATACTTACTTTAGTTCAAAATAAAAATTTAATTAAGTAATTTATTAAATATGCACCACCGTATCTTCGATATCAGTCTGATGTTTCGAAACTCTCTCTTTTCGAGACGTATCGACGTATAAATATTTCAGATGTATGAGCGCAAAGTGGGCCAAACGGTTCGATTAAAATAACGCGATATTCGTGTCTGTATATTCGCGATAGTTTCGTGCACGCGCAAAGCATCCTAATAGATATTTATTGCTATCGAGGCTGACAGACACTGGAGTCTATAATCTATGTACCGCTCGAGGAGAAGATTTCCCCCGGCCGATCTGAACCCTTTTTTCTTTTATTGATATATCGTTCATGGTGTCGGGTGTTGTTTCTTCATTTTTCTCGCGCTTTCTCTCGCGACTATGCGCTTTTATTATCCTGGCGTGGATTCAAGTCAATTTTCTTTAGCAAGCCATAATTCGCCAGAAGATTCTCCCGGAGAAGCAAGGGCAACCCGATGCGCCACAGTACGAATAAGACGTCACGGGGGTTGGCAGCGAGAACGCGGTTTAATTCTTGAAGTCTGGCAATCCGCGGGTGGTGCTTCCTTTTCCGGCGGGCTCGTCTCCCGTGTAGCTCCCGCGTAGTTGTAACAGAGTTTGAAAAGATACTCAACCCCTTCCGTTCTTGGCGCCGACACGCCAATGAGGAGAAAATATGTATCAATTTCACGCAGGTTATCAATTATAATATCCACAAAAATGTCGACACACATAGCACGCGACCTTCCGCCAAAATTATAGCATTTATCTCTTTATTTCGACGAGAATATCTCTGTGAGAATATCTCGAGACACGCGCAAAAGTAAGAAACAAATTATTTAAGGTGACGCCGTAACAAATAAATTCAAAAGAAAAATAAAAATAAAATAGACGAGATCAAGAGAAAAAAATTAGTTTAAAAGTGATTATTATAAAAAAAGTCTGTCGTTTTTATATTATGATTTATATCATAAATTGCACGATTTTTGTCAGTGAATAATGCGATAAAGTTCGCAAAACTCAAAGAAAAGAAAAACTAATCAAATCTATTACAGTGGGAAAAAAGTTTTACCGTTAGACAATTCAAAGTGATTTTTACTACGCGTATAGCGCTGTATGTTTATATGTTGCAAACGTAGTGTTGTTGCATGTTTGTTTTCTTATCTGGATGTAAACACCATCATAATGCAACGTTCTTTCAGTAACATATAAGAAGACAAATGGAAGAAGTGTGGTAACACCTGTTGCCAGGAGTGTCTAATGTTAATATTTAATCATGTTTTTTTTTGCGATAACATTATCTTATATCAACATGGCTTATACACACACACACGAGTGTCGTAGAGTAGATGATACATTCATTAATATTACAGGACTCGAAAGTAGTCGACAATTCTATTTTTATTTTCTATCACAGAAAAAGAAAGAAATTTTCTTTTCACGTTATACTTTCTGTTTTCTTCATAAGACAAAACTTCTGTTTTCTTACACAAAGCAACGCGAGCAAAGCAAACGCAAAGTAAAAAACTTGTTCTCGAATAATCACGTTACGTGCGTGTGTGCGTGTATGATAATTAGATATTATTTCAATACCTCTGTGCGATGGCACGTCGGTAATTAGAGAAGCTGCTCTTTTGCTAAAACACGTTTGCGCTACATTTGCCGCGTTTACGAGCGAGTTTCAACAATATTATTAGAATATATCTTGCATTACGATTCCGCCACAAGCGAAATATAATTATCGAGCGCATCGCGCGCGCAACGTTTCCGTAACATTTCTTTGCGCACAAATTTCTCTTGGTACGCGAAAAAAAAAACAATCGAGTAATCAGCTCTTATTAATTGACAAAATTAATACTCAGAGTTTCAAAGATCAGTTTAATATTCATTAATAATAACCAGTGAGGCCTTATCGGGTTATAAATCGCGAAGAACCGCGGCTCGCGAGTGCGCGATTGTGAGGTATGCCCGGGAGGAGCGGTCCGAGACACCTTTTGGTGGTGTCTCGAAGGAGAAGAGGGAGACTTCAATTTTCCTGATTGTAAGTTTAGTTTAATTAATACGTTTTTTCTTACCTTATTCGGCGTCGTTGCTTGTTGCTGCGGCGAACAGCTGGTGCTATGTATAGTCGGCTGATTGGTCGTCGCCGGCACGATGTTCTGATGATTCAGGTGGCTCAGTTGATTCAGCTGGGTGAGCTGTTGCGGCTGTTGCACCGGATTCTGGGTGTTGGCCTGCAGCTGTTGATGATGCGACTGATGCGCAGGGTGACTCGTCTGATGGTGTGTCGCAGGGAAGGTGGGTACCGTGAACGGGACGAACAGCATCGGGCTGCCGAGGATGTGCGCACCACCTCCACCCAATGCCCCCGTCTCCTCCCTACACCTTTTTCGTGCGTTTTTGGTTTTGTGTAACTTTCTTTACTCCATCAACCGTGTTTGTTTTTTTGTATATATTTTGTTTTTCTTAATTTCGGCGTGCTACTACGTAATAGTGTTACTTTTATTCGTTACTTTTATTATTATTTTTTTTTGTCAAGTATTGCACCGACGACGATGACGAGCAGAGTAGAAGCGTAGCAGTAGCACTAGTATTGGTAGTAGTAGTAGTAGTAGTAGTAGTGGTGGTGATGGTGGTGGTAGTAGTAGAGGTAGAAGTAGTGGTAGTGGTAGTAGTAATGATGGTAGTAGTAGAGGGAGGGAGGTAGTAATACGTGTCGAAGTGAAGCTACAATGTATGTTTAATGATTTATCATTACCTGCACTCCTGCCCCAGCCCCTGGTGCTGGGGGTGGGCGTAGGGGGCGGCTCGGACGGAGGTGGTGGACGCCACCCTCGCTACCCTCAGCGATAGACCGCCCCGCTGACTGGTAAGCTGGACCGAAGCTGGCTGGTGATTGCTATGCACACAGCAACAGGCACGGCAGCCGATCGGCTGTTGCTGATTCGGGATAGCCTGGAGGTGATGAGTTAGGGGGCCCCTGGGCCCCGTGGAGGAGGGAGAACACGGGTACACCCCAACCAGGCAACCCACCACCGCAGTCCCGGGGCCCGGTGCGCTCGGTGCCAAGGCGCCTGTGGACGAGGCCACCCCAAGCTCGCTGGCCCTCCGGCAACCACTGCACCACTGCACCCACCCTCCTTGCTGGGGGGCCTGTTGATACGTCCTGTTGACGTCGATCGTTGAGCCGGACTGAACAACCTCAATCTGGGCCTCTTTGAGCTCACGATTGCCTGCGGGCGGGATTTTGCTACCTTGCTATTTACTTGGGGTGATTTTACTCTCGACTTGTACGTGGCGGATACTGATCCTCGATCTGTTCAAAATCTTTCTCGACGGCGACGGTCGACGAAGAAAAATTCAAATCGCTTCACTTCGACGTTACTTTTCAAACACGTAATCACTAGCACTAACGTTTTACGTACGTAGCTGTTAACTCCAAAGCAAACTGATAAAAAGTCACTGTGTTTTTGTCTCGTGTGGTTGCGGAGAAAAAATAAGTTTTTAATCAACAAGTTAACCGTCAATATTACTCCTCGAGTTTTCAAACTTCTTTTAGCACTACTTTCTTCACACCGGTTGCACTGTTCACGAAGAAAAACAAAAAGCAGTTCGTCACGATTTTCCGGAAAATCGGTTTTTGAAGAATACGCTCGGTCCTAGCAAATCCCTTGTTGCGAGATGTTTATCCTTTGGCGTAAGTCGACGCTCACTTCACGGCCACGTGGTCGACTAGGTGTCAATCTCTTCGAATGGCTGTTTCAGACGTTCCTTATTATGTATAATATGTTTCTGCAATTAAAAAACTTTGCAATATTCTTTCTCTCTCTCTCTCTCCTTTTCTTTGTCAAAATATTTTCCTTTTTCTTTCTGTTTAATACAAGAAACACCCGCGACGAATCATTGCACAGGCGATTTTCAAGTGGTGAAATTTGATAGACGTTGCGAGGTCGTTAAGATTTAATAAATTTTTATTCGTTTACGATCGTTTATATATTGTACAACATTTGAACACGTTTCATTGCATTGTACAAGCCGGTAAACTGACGATATCTTTTCTGTGGTCGCCGGATCACGCGTTTCGTCTTTGGCGGTATGTAACGAATGTTCGGGAATTGTTGTACGTTACTTGATTTTGACAATGCAAGTCATAAACTCTGTGCTCCCTTGCTTTATACTTAAATGTATAGTACAACGTATCTATTGTGATGAAAAGTGTGTGTGCGCGTGTGTGTCAGGCAATTTTTGTTCTCTACGTTTGTATAATTCGTCAACTCAGCAACATCTTCCGGTTGATGAATAGACTGTGACAAACAACACACTCGCAGTCGCACGTGCCACACGAAGGGGGGTACTCGCTTACAAATGCGTGGTTGGAGAGCGACACACTAAGTTCGTGGTACACGCACAACTGAGGATGAGGAACGATATCACTGATCGTTCGAAACTATCACCTTTCTATTTCAACTATCTCTTCCTAAATATTTCTCAGGTGATAGGCAGAGAGATCATATGGAAATCTATGGTTGAGAATTTTGTATTGCCGCGCGAAACGACATGCGAAATAAAAAGCGGTGATTATACTTCCGATCTTTCTACGAGGATCACCCTTAAATTGTTAGCGACTTCCTTTTTTTCCCTTCCTTGACGGGTAAATCAAACAAACAGCGGCCGGTCCTCGCGATCGTACAAATGAGGTTAAAGACACGACGGGTGGAAAAAGAGGGAACCTAACCCGTAATGTTGGAAGGTCGCTCGCCGACTGACTAGCACTTCCGTTCAGGCTGTTGTGCGATTCAGAGTGGGGGATGCTTCGTTGAGTTGTTGTGTGTAGGGGTTGGTGGCGGTGGGTCGACTCGTCGGTTGGTTGGTTGGGGTGGTTGTGTGTGCTTCGCTCGTGCTGTGCGCGGGAAACCAGGGGCTTTCAAGCCTCCAGGATTCTCTGTGCGGCCCGGCGAAATAGCGACCAGTTTCACGTGGCTCGTACTAGCTTGAGTTCAACTACTTTCACCTTGCATCTCGTTGTCAACGTCGTGACCGAAGTTTTCATGAAAACCGCTCGCCGCCGTGAATTTTAAGCAGCGCGCGCGTTGAATTTCCAGAATGACATTTATTTATATGTATCAACACGGAAGCGGATAACAAGGGATCTCGTCGTAACTTTCGTCGCTTTTTCACTTTGTGCGGAATAATCAGGACAAAAGGGCGGAACGTGAGATTCGGTGAGTAAATCGATTAAACGATGAGAAGAAGTCGAGAGATGGATACCGAGAGACGTACTGCGTGGGGTATCAGGTGCGCGCTTATCCCGTCAATCGAATTATCCAAGGATCGTCGCAGCTGCCTCAAAACATGCTTTCTTCTTGATAGACACGAACAGAATATCAATCAGCGTCTGTTTTTCAATTCTCGAGGGTGCAAAAAAAAAAAAAATTTATATAAATTGTCCCCGACTTGTAACAAAATTCCTCACCGGAGTTATCTACGCGAGAGATTACGTAATCTTTTTGTCACGCGACGATTAGACGTTCAAATTATTTCAGCAGACTGTCAGCAATATACGTAAATTTGTTGTTAACAAAACCGTTATTAAATACCACTGAAACTTTTGCACACACACGCACTTGCACAAAACACGTACACAAATTCTCGTATTCCTCGCTAGGCCAAATTGAAGACGTTTCGCCGACGGGCACCACTCGGCAGGCGGATTTCAACTGAAAAACGAGCGCGTGTTTCTGAATTTTATTTCACACGTCGCGCACCAAAACAATCACCTGTAAATATGTACACACTCGAAACACCTGTCACATCGACGAACTTTCTCCCACTGCCGAAAAAAACGTCACTGAATATGCCTTTTGTAGCGGGTTCTCTTGTGTGCGGATGATGCCGCGGAGAGAACGAACGGTTCGAGCGCGTTACCGGTTTTCGCAAGCGTGGTTGTTGGTACGCGTGCGTCCTGAGTTGTTGTGTTTATACGGCCGGCGAGATTGTGTAGGTGTTGGCGGCGGCGTGTGAGAAAGAGAGAGAGAATAAAAAAAGTGTTTCTCTCGGGCGCGAGTTACAAGCGACGGATAGAAAAAAAATGATAATGGCGGATAAGCAGACGGTGAGAACTGTGGCGGTGTAGCGCGCGGGGTGGTCTTGTAACTCGATGTGTAATGGGGGCTATGGATTCGATGGAGCGCTGGTCCTGCACGTAGGTAGGCAGCGTGGAGACAAGAACCCTGTATCGCAATGTATCGCGGCGGCGGTGGCGACGACGGCGGCGGCAACGGCGGCAGCGGTAAATGGAGGGGTGGTC
This sequence comes from Pseudomyrmex cubaensis, assembly GCA_014825685.1. Classification (NCBI taxonomy): domain Eukaryota; kingdom Metazoa; phylum Arthropoda; class Insecta; order Hymenoptera; family Formicidae; genus Pseudomyrmex; species Pseudomyrmex cubaensis. Next base: position 4,465 of record QVOA01011225.1, on the reverse strand, counting down.
CGTCGGGCTGGAGGGGCGCGAGTGGGTGGCAAGAGGGTGGGGGAGTCTGGCTCGTTCCTTCGTTTCGCCCCCGAAGTGGTGGAAGAGAGGGATAGGTCAGACGATCTCCGAGGGCGCGCAGAGCGCTGTTTCTCCAAAGCCGAACAGTTACTTCCGTTGCTTCTGCTGTTGATGATGTCACATCTACTCGTTGTTTCTTTTTATCTTCTTTTGATCTAGTTTCTTTCTTTCTTCCGATATAGCACGAGTGTTTTCGATATCTCGTCAAAACGACGTTTTTATACCAAGATGAAAACATCTCGTCGTGTTGACGATAAAAAGACGAAATTATCTAATGTTGTATATGAAATTTAGCTGCTCGGATTTGTCGTAGATATTACGCAACGAATTATAGAAAATTTTTATACTGCGAGAATTATTATTATTTTTTTTTAGAACTTTTAAAATCAGAAACATGCTCGTTATTCTCTCAGAAACGGTTTGAATATTTTTCTCTCGTCGCTTCTATGTTAGTTCACTAAGAGATGAGTTTAACTAGAGGCGTGTGGTTAGCGCGCCCCGATGAATCGATCAGTACTGGTCATTTGGTTCCCTTTGTCGCGCACGTGTTAATTAAAAATTGCTGGCGGTTATCGTCGTGGAAGGAATCACGCATACGCCTGTAATTAATTCACCGATAAATTTCCATCAGCCCCCCCTATAATTTTACAGCGCTCGCCAGATGTATCTGCAAATCCGGAAATTTCGTGTTTTCGGTATCGATAATTATTAGTTGTGAATTATGTTTCGCACAGAGAACATTTACGGATGGTATAAATTATTCGCGCAACAGTATATTTTATATAATGCACAAAAATTAGAAGATAAAAGATATATACGTACGTCTGAAATATTTCGCGCATTGATTTTCAATTATGTATTTTTTTTTAATGGAAAACATGTTTTTTTTTGTTATTTCACAAAACGGCGAAAGACAAGCAGAACGCCAAAAGCCAACAAAAGGCCAAGTTGACAATTATAAGGACTTTGAATGCGATTCGCGGCTCATCTATAATTCACAGCGCTCGCGGTCGGCGGTTTTCCATCGGGTCGCCATCAACGAGCAAGGCTCGTGAGCACGACAGATACGTTGTACACATCGCGCGCCCAGGAAATTTCGTATTTTCGCGGCTAATGACTGAGGAACGAGACGGTAATGTATTCTATGCGGAACATCTACTATGCGCTTCCCCATTAGCATTTGTAATGCGCATCTACCCCTAACTCGGGGGCGCAAGCGTTGACGCTTGGCGCAAACCCATCAACGTGCCATTTATAGCGCCGTTTCGTGCCCGCGTGCGCGTAGAAAAGAGTTTACTACTCGTCGCTGGTGAATATGTTAATAGGATGCATCCGGGTATACGCGCGTCTGTAGCAGTGTCCGCGTTATAACGTTGGAGAAGATTACGGTCGCTCGGCGTCGAGGTATTTTTCCGCGACTCCCAAAGGTCTCCCGATAATACGTGGAAGTAGACGCGCCATTAAGAGACTTTTCACGTGTCACGAGCGTACGCCGCGTCGTTACGTCCGCGCTTGTCGATGCTTTGCGATTTTTTTTCCCTCCGCCCGTTGTGTCGCCAAAGCGATTCGCACTTATCGCTTTCGCGTGAAGCGCCCTTATCGACTCGGCCGGATAATCGAGGCCGACGTGTATCGCGTGCGTGCGTACGTACATACGTGCGTCCGCCGCAACACGGGGCAACACGTGTGTTTACACTTGTGCATCGTCGAGGTATTTTTCTACCATAATCGATACACCCCGCAGCAACGCGCAATACAAAATATCAAATGCGATTCGTATCGAGACTGGTGCGCGACTTACTTGTCAACTGTTTTTTTAATTCGCGACACAACAGAGTTCGCAAAATTATATTTACAATAAAACAGATTTAATTGATATCAGTTTTATAAAATACATTTACGAAACATTTCTCTTACGTTAAGGTCTCCCGGTCTGTCTGTGAAAATTTAATCCTCGGCTGAGGTGTGATTCGGGGCGAGGGATGATTCTCCATCATTTATTTCATTTTCCTCAAAGTATCGTTCACCCCTTTTTTTTTTTTTTTATATCCTAGAGCACTCATATCCGCCCATCTTCCTATTTCATAACACACCATCTTCGCGCAACAATCTTTCACATCTGGAACTGGATATTTCATTCTCCCAATATACGTGCGTAATTTTGTACAATATCCAAGTGAATCGACATTCTGGACGTGACTATCACTCAATTACTCAAAAAGAAGAACACCGATGTTTCTACCGGCAGCGTATCGATTTCAATGGGTCAATACACACCGATTGCTCGCCAATACAAAGTTTTTCAAAAACGATAAAGCAACAATCTCCTCCCTTCCCCCTCCCGATGCCTATCTGCACCCTACAACACTACCGAGTTTGTTTCGACAATAGATGGCAGCTTGGGCTAATAATATTCCTCCCTCTGGGCAAATAGAGCAGAGTTTGAAATCAGAAACGCGAAGGGTTTGCCTTCTTACTTTTACTCTCTTTCTTTCTCTCTCTCAGACTTTTTCTTAGCATTGTGTTACCTTTTCCATAGCCCGCGAGTTTCGCCCGGGTCTTTTTAGCCCGAAGAAGGGAGCATTGTGCAGAAAACTTCCACGCGCCGCCGCGTCGACTCGCGTTACTGCCATACTTGTGTGAGACCGCCACTCTTTTGATATTTCAACATAGTAGACGAGTGGCGTGTCGTAATGAAATCATCTCCAGTGCTTTGATCTTCTCTCCGTGCGGCATCACCCCCTGGCCATCACCGACAACCTCCGCGTCGCTTTCCCTTGAAAACGCGAGACCATCACCGCCCCCCTCCCCCCCTCCGCGCCATCTCTCCCCTTGCGAATGTCCCACTCAGCTGGCACCGACTCCGCCAACATTCTTCACTCTCTCATCCCCTTCTCTCTCGCGCAGGCAGGTAGACAGTCAGGAGAGATACACGGCCTATCCATCCCCTTCGCCCCGACCTAGACACCCGTAATGAGTTCCGCGCTTTCTTCCACTCTGCCGACACATTTTTACGATGCAAAAAGCAATTTTCTAATTATGACAAGTACCGGCCGATTATCCTTTGTCGACCATGTTGTTCTTTCCGTCACGTTTGCCGACGTGTAATTATTTTCTCGCACAATATATTCTTCGCTAATAAAACGCGCGTGAAAACGAGCATCGCGTAGCGGTAAAAAGAATTCACGCGATATTAGACAATCGCGAGACACTTCGTTATCGTTCGGATAATTTTCCCGTTATTCCGCAAGTGAATCTCAGAATAAACGAAAAAAAAAAAAAAGACTTGTTGAAACAAAAAGAGATTTATTTGCGCAAGCGACGAAAAAACGATAATGCGTAAAGAGGAATAATGGGAGATATTATTTACTATAGAGTGGACAGTGACGATGATCGATACGCGAATAAGCGCGCGTTGACAGAGGCGTCAAGAAGCGCGGTGGAAAGAAAAAGGAACGGGGGGGGGAAGGGGGGAAGCGCTTGTTCTTTGCGCGAACGAGAACCATGACCGTGGCGGCTGTATAAGGTGTATCGAGCAACAAGGACTAACGGCCTTTAATTAATAAAGTTACGCGAACAACTCTCAAAGTCTTCCCGCCTCCCGTTCACCTGGGTAACAGCTATTTCTCCCTCCCCTTCGCTTTAGAAATTCTGGTATTTCCGGCGCGTTTAATTTATATGTGAATCACTCTATTGTTCAAACATTATTAAATATTATATGTATATTATATGTATATTGTTTATATTTGCATATACATATGTATATTACACATATATGTATGTCACATACATTCTCGCGTCTCGGCTTTTGAAAATATAAATCTCCACACTCGCAATTTCCTACATTATTATTTATAAATTTATAGAGATTTTGTTTTTCTATGAAAAATATGTTATATGAGGTTTTAATTTGCAATCTCTACACAATTACTGTTGAAAATTAAATGTTGACGGGAACAGATATTTTATTATCGACAAATACGACACGACTATTATCTTAAATTGTTCGTAAAAAAAAGCAGAAAAGAGGTAAAAGTGCATTATGTGCAATTAACTTAATTGATTAAAGACGGCTCTCTCAGTCACGCCGAATTGAAACTTTGTACTAGCTTTTAACAAATGTGTCAACGGTCATGCGATAATCAAGAGACGTGGTAGCGTCTCGACGCCAAATACATAAAAGTAACATAAGATCTTGTACTTTTTTAAAAAATTATGAAAAAATATCAGTTAACAAACTTATGATTAAGAATATCTTCCACAAAAAATATATATGTATTAATTAATAAAATAATAAATTACTAATTAAGTACTAAAATAATTAAGTAAAAAAATATTAACTTAAAAAAAAAAAAAAAACAGTAGAAGAATGAGTATACGATACTGAAAATGGAGAGTAAAAAGA
>QVOA01011217.1:0-11726 GCA_014825685.1 Pseudomyrmex cubaensis | reverse complement strand
CGTGACGCTGAGAGAAAGAGTTGGTTACGTACGTAATTCGAAAAACCAACATTTCAAAATGTTATTTATACAGTTTCGAGAAAACACACGACGGAGATTCCGAGACACCATCGCGTCGGCTAAATTCTCGCGTCGACAGATATAACGAGAAGGCCGAGAGTACTGAGAATCGCCAACATTAAAACGTTGCTTTGGTATTGTGCACTCGTTGCACATTTGTGCGCCGGTGGCATATTTGTTTTCGTCATTTTTCCGCGAAGCAACATCGTACAGCAATCGCAAGCACATCATTCGCGCGATCCGCGAATTACACTTCCGCCCTCCGCTTCCGCGTTTTGCTTTCTTTTTTCTTCGCATTAATAACTCATTAAAAAAAAAAGGAACAAGCTTAATCCTTTAAGTTGCACAACAAGCAACTTGTAATAAAAAGACGCGACGTTTCTTTCTGAGAGATCCTGCGTCGAGACGCGCAGTTTCCTTGACGCGATTCGTGTTATTTATTACGTATGCGAATAGTTTTTTCCGTATCGCAATTAAATACATGTTTTTTTCAAAAAGCGACAGACCGGCAAAAATAACCGTCCGTTCGTTGAGGCTCGGTTTTTTTTTTTTTTTTTTTTTTTTTTTTTTTTTTTTTTTTTTTTTTTTCCGATTCCCCCCAGTAATCAAGAGAGAAAGAAACAGGGAATGAGAGAGAAAGAGATTGCATATAATATATACATATGTTACACACACACACACGACGTGCAGATATTACACGGAAGGAGAGAAACACACAAACACACAGACACACGCAGAGACACAAACGCAGTGTTCAATATTTTTCGGAGTCACCCTGTAGATCGGAAAATCTCGCATATATAGTAAACTAACAGATTGTATAACACGTAACTAAGCTTTCCGTAATAACGATACGAAGAGAGAGAGAGAGAGAGAGAGAGAGGGACATGCGAAACCTACGAATTGTTATGTTTTCTACAGTAACGTTTGTACTACCGAACTTACAACAATATTTGTACAATATATAAAAGAGGAAAAAAACGTGTACCTATACAACATAGGTGTACCCAGATGCAATAACTTTTTTAAACGGTGTTACCGGTTACCGGAATATTTTTCATACTTGTGACGACTCTCGGTCGCGGCGCCCTCGCCGTTTCCCTTCCCTCCGATTCCCTCACACTCACCCCATCCCTTTTCCAAAAAAAAAAGACGCGGCAGGCACCGCGGCGACCACTAACTCGTTTCGTTTTGTGCCAACCAACAGATTCTTAGATTCTTTGCTTTTCCAGAATTTTAAATAATAACGTGCTGTTAAACAAAGAAAAATAAAATAAAATAAATAAACGAGCGTAAACGAACACACATGTAGCCCGACCTTTAAGGAAAATCGATGCCATTCCTCCTTAGCACAATCTCGACACCCAAGCACCCATACGCCCATTCGCTTTTGATTATCGAATATTAGAGAGAAAAAAAAGCAAAAAAGAGGGGAAAAGAAGGAAAACGAGAGAGAGAGAGTGCGAGATTTGTATGTGCGTGTGAGTGCGTGCGTGAGAGAAAGAGAGACGAGAGAAAATCGAAGGACACGGAAGAAAATTACGTAGTGTGTACACACGGTGTGTCGGTGAAAAAAAAAGAAAAAACACAAAAGCGAAGAAGAACTGAAAGAATTTGATCAGGAAAATGTTTCTGTTTCGCGACGAGAACTCTCGGTAACTTTGTAACTCGCGGCGTTGTTTGATAATTCGATTGTCGGACCACCTGCGAGAGCGCAAGCAGGGAGCGTGTGCAAGCTTGTAAAACGAAACGCAAACGCCAATGGTGCCGTTACGATCCTGACGCGCAATCGGCAAAGCGCGCTCGATATTCGCGACGCGCCCGCCGAATTGTCGCGGAAAATTAAGAGCAATATCACTCGCGCATTCCTTTTTAGCTCGGAATAAAACAGAGAGTTTGTGAGAACTTGTGTGTGTGTGTGTAAAAATTTCGCGCAACGACACGTGTCGTCGGTATTTCTTTCATCGAAAAAGTTTTTTTTTATTATTCGGAGAAAATCTTTGACTTTCCGTAACACGAGAGAGAGAGGCTCAATCAAACAATCGATCGCTTGTTCTCGAGATTTTTCTCGACCGCACTCCGAAGATCTTCGAGTTCACGTGATAACGCGAAGTTGAGACTCGCGAAGTTTTATCAGAAAGAAGAAAAAAAAAACCTAGAACGGACGAAGGAAACGATCGAGAAAATTAAACGGGGGTGGTTTTTCTATGTACACGCCGCGTTGGTTAATTTTGCAGCAAATCGCGCACTTTATCTCAACGCGAGCAACTTAATTCTATCACGTAAATTGCGAACGATTGTGTATTTATACTCGAGATCTCAATTAACGAGACGTTACATGAGAACAATGTGAAATGTCGCGTCGCGTTAAATGTAATTTTCGACGGCACACGTGAAATTTTCAAAATTAAAGGATCTTCAACTGAGCAAATCTTCGAGCTGAGTTACTTTTGAATTTTTCAATTTAAAATGCGAAACACAACCCAAGTGAAGGGATCGAAAACGTTCTCGCCATTGTGAAAAATTTATGAACCGATAAAACTTAAAATTATTCCAAAGAGAGAGAAAAGACCAATATGAGCCTTAGATACAGGTGGTGGTGTGTAAAAAAAGTGGAGTCAGTTTCTAAATTCAGTTTGTGTTTTAAAATTTGTTTGTCTATTTGTTTGTTCAATTTACTTCAATTTGTATAACGACGCAATTTAATTAGATATTGTACGAGAAATTGTTACATTCTGAAAATGATCCAACGTTGGATCGAAAAAAATTATCAATCAAATAAACTTATTTTTACACACCATCACCACGTGTCTGAAGCTCACACTGGTCCTTTTCTTCTTCCGTGGAGCAAACTTTAATTTAATTTGGCTCAAGGGAATCTCCGCGTTATATTTTCTCGATTTAAAGATCCTCTACGTTTGAATTTTCACGTTTGCTTGTCGTGTGTTGAGCGATTTTTCTATTGTTCAATAACGTTAAAGTACTTCAACCCTTTCTTTTTTTACTCCCGTCAACCCGGAACGTCTCGCGACTAATCGAACGACTTTTCTCTGGTGTAATACGACATTTCTTTTTTTTTTTGTTTTATATATATCCCGCTGCACTTTTTTTCTCGCTTCTCTTCGGACGCGTGTGCGATATCGCGTGATACTCGTGGAACTCCTGAGTGCGACCTTGCTGATCTTAGATATCACGGACTGCGATAGGACACGTATGTGTGTGCTATCGAAGCGCGATCTTCTCCGCGCGGTGGAGTTTAAAAAAAAAAAAAAAGATCCAAAAGCGCTAACGACCAACTGACCGATGCGTCTCGTTCTTGTTTTTTTTTTTTTCTGCGATGCTCCTTTAATTTCTACGGGCCCCGCATTTGCGACGTCGATTTGATTTTTCACGTGTGTGATCGAGAGAAACGAGCGGCGATGGGATCCGATCTCCTCGTTTTCGAATTGCGGAAAATCCGAAGAAGCACGCGCGAGCGTGCAATTTTACAGGCCATCTCGTGGGAAAAATGTATTTACGCTCGAAAAACAAAATTTCGTCTCGAAGAGTTTGGTTTGAAAATTGTTATCTCGGGGGGGGGAAAAAAATTAAAATGTTTAACGATTTTTTGCACGAGACGAGATTCCAGCGCGCTCGTTGCTCTCCTTGCGAACGACAGGGGGAAGAACACTCGCGAGGGAGAAAAGGAAAGGGTGCATCTTTGTCGAAGATCGCGACGCTTCCCCCCATCCGAGAGCTCATTGTGATAGCGAGCGAGACGTGTAAGATGGACGCGACAGACAGTTAACAGCGAGCGACTGATCCGAAAGCACTTCCGTCCATCCGATACGTTTCAATCTGTGCTTTAAGTGTGTGTGTGTGTGTGTGTGTGTTGCGGAGATCGTTGGTGGAGAAAGTTCGAATTGTGTGCGCCCGGGAATTAAACAAACGAGATCGCGGAGGATATTGTGCGTGCGTTTTCTGCGATTTTTGAGCGAGTGTCCGGAAAAAAAAAAACGACGTTTTTTTTGTATAACGAAGCGCTTGTGTACACGCATGTGAATTTCTGGCATCGGGACGTGTGAAGATCGGCAAAGAAAAAAAAACGATAAAATCCCGATCGAGGAGCTCGCGAAGGAAAAACCCACTCTCCGAACACAAAAAAGCCCCCAACTCTCGTCCGTTTTAAACAAATACACTCCAACCACCACGAGACATCGAGACAAATTACGCGTTCCGAACGTTCCGATCATTGCGAACAGCCACAAACTGATTTGGCTTGGCGTTTAATAAAGAAAACGAAAAAAAATGGCGAAAAATAAAAAAAACAAAAAATACTGATTTGTTTTTCGGTTCTCTTAGACGAACGAATGCATATCATAGTTGTAAATTAACAATTTGTGAAATAAAGCTGCAAACTGTTTGTGTTAACAATACACGTAACGTGCGTTATATACCATGTGTGCGTGTGCGTGTGCGTCACATCCTTTTTGCCCACCTGTGTGTGCGTACACAACCCCCCCCACGCGATACGTTCCCGACCGTTGTATCCAATCTCGCGTGAAGCCCAGAGCGACATTGTGCCGCAGGGATTGTTTATCGCTATCATAAGCCGCGTCCGCGCGGCAACAAAGGGGTAAGTGCATAGTTGATAATCTTCTATTCGAGCGTGAAACGATTCCCGTCGAGACACCACCACCCGCGTCGCGACACGCGCCATCCCTTCCGTCGAGCGGACAAATGAAAAAGTTCGACGAAAAGCTCGACACAACATTTTCCTTCCCGCGCGATTTTGCGCGTCTATGGAAATCGTGAAAATTAATTGCAATTCGTCCGCGAGACATTCGATCCTGAACAGTTTCTTTGATATCCTAAAAGTGAACGAGAGTCTGATTTGGGACGTTTTATTTGAAATATTGAAAAAACTTTGAAAAAATTTTTTTCAAGTGTCCACCGATACATCCTGTTTGTTTAATGAAGAAACAGTCTCACATAATTTATTTCTAATAATTTTTTAAGAGAATTTCGAGGACAAAAAAAGAGGCTTATCAGAAGTTCAGGGTTGAAAAATTACTCCGTAATTAAATTTTTTCATGGAATTTTTTTGTAAACTCTCCGCGGAGAACAGTCGCGTGTCCGAGACAGTCCTGACGAGTTTGTTCCAATGACCGGACATTTATCAAAGAGACACAATGATTAGATTTGTGCAAATGTTAATTACAACGCTTGTCAATGTTTTAAGTTTTTTTTTTTTTTCAAGATGCTATTCTATAAACAATTAGTTTCTAGATTTATATAAATTATTTCTCTTAATAAACGTCCGGGTGTTAAACGCCGACCTTGTCTCTCGCGCTTCACACGAGTGGTACGAGTCTCTCTGCTGTTGCAGGTCTCGCTTGCTCTCGGCCTGGAAGCGGGCGGATGGGGCGCCTTGGTGGAGCGTACGAGCGGCGGCAGCGGCGGCATCCTCGGCCACGGCGGCTTCACCGGTCTGGCCGGGCTGGCGCGTCGCTGCGGCGTCTGCCTGGCGACGTTCCCGTCACCGTGGCTGCTCGAACGTCACGCGTTGTTGCAGCACGCCGGCCAGACCAGCGACGAGAAGCCGTTCACTTGCGAGCAGTGCGGCCAGCGTTACCGCTACCGATCCGCCTACGTGAAGCACCGCGAGCAGAATCATCGCGCGCGTCTTCCCGCCGACAAGCTCTTCACCTGCGACGTTTGCGGCATGCAGTTCAGGTACCTAAAGTCATTTAAGAAGCACCGTCTGAATCACGCGCTCGAGCGGCTGCAGCGCGCGCCCGAGCCGCAGAGCAGCGTCGTCGTAGTCTCGGCCCCGGCCGAGCGCAGCGATCAGGTCTCGAGCACGGGCGAGCCGTCCCAGGTTGAGACCGGCAGTGACACCACGACGAATCCGGGCGACGCCGAGGAGATACGCGGCGTGTTCTCCGAGAGCGTTCGCGGCGACGAGAGCGTCTCGGAGACCGCGAGCGTTCAGGAGAATCCCGGCGAGGCGGTGGAGGTTCAGATAACGGAGACCGCCACCGGAACTGGTGGCGGCGGCGGGGGTGGCACCAGTAGCGAGATCGGCGACGTGGACGACAACGTCGTCGACGACGATCGGCACGAACCTAGCGAGGCGATGATCAGCCTGGCGCGTAGCGCGACTCGCGAGGCCGATCGTCGCGAGCGACGCTTCGCCTGTCCGTTTTGCGGCAAATGCGTGCGATCCAAAGAGAACCTGAAGCTACACGTGCGCAAGCACACCGGCGAACGGCCGTTCGTTTGCCTGTTCTGCGGCCGCGCCTTCGGCGGCAAGAGCGACCTGACGAGGCACCTGCGCATCCACACCGGCGAGAGACCCTATCACTGCGAAATGTGCGGCAAATGCTTCGCCCGGGCTGACTACCTCTCCAAGCATCTCACCACGCACATCCATCAGCGCTAACGCGATTGCTCGGTTTATGAACAGCCCCGGCCTCGTCGAGGCCGAAGAGCGGCAACGTCCACGTTTTCCGCGGCGCGTCGCGCCGACGCGCCGTAAACGTCGCGAAGGAAACGTCCGAGGAATGATCTTGTAAAACGAACAAACAACACGCATCAAGAGCGAGAAATCGAACAAATTACGAGTGTCTGTAATTTAGCTTTTAATTGGGAAAGAAAAAAAAAAAGAAACTTTCGCGAGAGCGAAAGAGTCTCCTCAAGATCATCCCTCGATGCGCGATTATCACAAACGACGTTGTTACTCCCCGGCTGTTCGTTGCCGAGCGAAAAAAAAAAAAACCAACTCTTCTCGCGAGGAATACGAGCATCGGATTAAATTGCCGAAGGACCTCTAGTTTCTAGGAGCTGTAAGGAAGGGGCAGAGAGAGAGAGAGAGAGAGAGAAAGAGAGAAACGGACTATCCATCCATCTCGCCGCCGGCCCGAGACAAGACGCGTCAATTACGGGGGAGGAAGGGGAGAGAATGCGAGAGCGAAAACACAAACGTGATTTATTACGCGTGCGCGATCTCACTTGTATGTAATGATATACCCGCGATCCATCGGGAACGTCCCGGCGATGATTTCCGAAGCTACAGAGATAGTGAGACTTAAACTTGTGATAAGGGATGCGAACAAACAAACAAAAAAAAAAGAATGAAACGAAAAAAAAAAAAAAAACGAAACCAAAGAACGCAACGACGCGGCTATAGACGAAAGCCGACGGTCCACAAAGGCTTCCTTTTGTTATCTTCTTCGTCTTCGTGCTCCATCGACAAAGTGATATGTATATTTGTAATAGTTAAATCCCACGTTGTATATCTCTACTCGAGTATAGAATATATTTCGCGATGTATGTGAACGCGCGCGAATAAATAATAATTTGTCTCAAGCTCCGTGCAGACGCGAACACGTCTCGAACGAGAGAAAGAGAGAGAGAGAGAGAAGCTGCTGCTTCTTGTTTCACACGCGAGTGAGAACAGACTCGTCTTCTCACGCGTTTCCGTTTCGTCGATCGACAATTAACAGCCAACCGAACACTAAGTGAAGACACTATTTTGTCCGAGTGAAATGTTTGCGAAAAAAATATTTATAAACCGTTTTACATTGATTGGGTTAGAGAGACAAGTGTCCGCACCGTTTCGACTTGTTCTCAAAAATTGTCGATCGATCTGCAGACGATCAACAAAAGTCGGAACGTGCAAAGAACGTTTTAAGAAAAGTTTCAACGATTTGATTTTTTTTTTTTTAGTAAAAGTCCACATGAATTTTTTCCAACACTCTTTAATTTCGTTATTTAAATTAATGTTTCTCACAAGTGAGGGAAAAATTTGAGTTCGAAACGTTCTCTGAAAACTTGGAAACTCGTTCGCCACGAAAGAAAAATACACCCCATTGGGGCGCGTGCACGCGTGCGATACGCCACTTCGGGCGTTTCTGATTACGCTGTCAGGCACGCGAATGACATTTCGCGAAGAACTAGATTAAAAAAAAAAAACTGGAGTTTCCGGCCTATTTTACCGCGTTTTTCTCTTCGCGAGCTGTCATGGGAAAATTAATTAGATTCCACAATTGTCTCAAGCGTCGAAGATGCGACGCGCACCGGAAGGTGTGAATTGAACCAAATTTACGTGGCAGAAATAATATAAATTTTACTTTACACTTTATAATTTTTTCAAAAAACTCTAAACAAATTGATTTGTTGAATTCACGGCGTACTTCAAGATCCGCATGTGGACTTTTTGTCACACGTGGTGTTGCATTATTTGTGCGAGAGTTGTGTCACTCGCGTGAGAAAACGACGTGTTCGACGTTGGCACCGATGTGCCGGGAGTTTGGCCGCGAGTCATCTCCCGGAAAAGCGTGTTGCCGGTGCCTTTGAATTCCCGAATGAATAATTCTTTCCTTGATGAACGCGCGGAATAGCAATAATGTGTATATCTTTTCCTCCCAATGTAATTGTTCAGAGAAACAAGCGCGATTTTTACGTTCGTCGTCAGGTGCCGCGAAGTAGCGTCTTGTTGCACGGTTATTCGGTCCTTCCAAGAGTCCTTCTCCAAGCAAATTTTAACCGCTCCATCCACTCTCTTAGATACTTATTATTGCGCGTACGGGGGAGTCGATCGAAACAACATCAATGATTGGCACTTTCGAGACCTGTCAATTGTTCTTTTTCTTTTTTTGTTTCTTCAAAGGTGCCAACTAGAAGATTTTAGGAAATAACGTTAAGAAATCCGACAATTCTAACTCGTCAAGTAGCCACAGAAGTTGCAACTACAAAAAAAACAATCAGTAACCGCCAATCATTGAGGGGATGTTACCCACCCCCCGTTCGCGCGCTGTGAAACGTACACACGAGTCTACAACAATAACGCTGCTGTCCAGTTACGCGCGCGCGCGGAACGAGAGTGGCCGGCTCATTCTCTCAGGATCGGTCTCGCGTAAGTAGCTTTAACTTCCGACCACTTCACAAACCAAGTCCGATCGTGTGCGATCTCGTTGCGAGAGAGAGAGAGAGAGAAAGAAAAGCGCGAGAAGATAGAGCCTGGCGAAGTTTCTCTCGTGAGAAACTTGTGCGCGAAATTCGAAGGATCATTTATGAAGCCGAATCCTTCCACTTTGGTCCGAACACTTACCTAGCCCTTAAGTGATACATACATACACATACTATATATATACATATATATAGTGTACTTGCCGCTCTGTGTGTACTCACGCGCACTCACGAAAGTACGCGAAACGAAGTTGAATAACGAAGGTGCTATCTAACGAATAGGGTTGATCGCCAGATGCCGGCCGGCCGGTACTTTTACACATGAGAAAGAAAAAGAGAAAGAGAGAGAGAGAGAGACGACGAACGTGGAAGACACAAGACGCGACAAGAAGATACCTACGCTCTGCGTTGCGAGCTAATGTCTACTGTGCCAAAAAAAAGAAAGAGGAACTGTTACAGGAGAGAAAGAGAGCGAGACCGATAGAAAGGAAGAGAGAGAGAGAGAGAACTTATTCCGTCAGGCGAAAATTCTATTTCCCTCCAAGACCGGCCCGGTACTGCGATAGGCCAATTTAGTCTGTAATTATCGTATTACTTATACCGTCTCGATAAGGAGTGTAATTTAACTTAATTAAGTATAAAAAAAAAAAAAAAAAGTTATGTCGATATTATATTGTCGTCTCGTGGTCGGTGGTGCGACCACCAATCGCGTCACAAGATTTTATTAAGAGGAACGTGTCCAACGAATGTCAACGAGAAACACGCGGCGAGACGCGGGAAGCGTTTCGCTCGCGCGTTTGCACAGTTTTAATTTCCCACTTCTCGCCGTTCGCCATATATATATATATAAAATTACACACAGACAGACAGACAGACACACACACACACACACGCTACACGTAGTTGTCCGCCCTCTTCTAATAAGTCGGACGTTACACACACGTGGTCCTCACACGTTCAGGCTCGAGGATCGCAGACTAGAGGATTAAAGAAAACAGTTCCATGACGCCTGACGTCTCGATCGTTAGTCCAAAAACCTAATCCGTAACGAAGTTTCGCATCCACTGCCGTTTTCGCTCGTCCACGTTTCCAATTCCGGCCGGAGGAAAGCCGCAAACTGCGCTTACGAACGCGTTAACTCTCTGGAGGGGAAAATCTTCAGATTAAAAAAAAGCACCTTTGAAAAATTAATTTTTAAAACTTAACTTTCAACCCCCGAACCTACGAGTCTTTCAGCACCTTTCGAGACTCTCTTCGCAAATTAATTGTGTCGGGATTGTTTTTTTTTTTTTTTACAAACAACAGAATTAGTGGACGCTTGAGAGACGCCGGAAATGTTTTGCAACACCGAACGGTTCACTTTCCAAGAGTGCCAAAACGAAAAACAGGGAGGATTAGTTGTTCCAGAAATAAAATTATTTATCGCGCGACGTTGTTGTTCGCGTCGCTCAGGTGTTTCGAGTCTTTGACTCAGATTTTAGATTGAATTACAATCGGCGCATTGATCTCACCGCGCGGTGACGTTCACGCGGTCGCAGTTCGAGCGCGATTAGCCACACAGTGCCAAAAAAAAAAAAAGCGATTTACTCTGAACCAAAGTAGATAGGGTGAGGCGAGGGGAAAAAAAAACGAACGCGCCAGACAGGAGAGACTTCAGAGACGCGCGTTTGCCGCTTTCCCCGAATTTCGGTTGTCCCCTCGGAAGAGACGCGGACGCAATGAGAGTATCATTTTACCCTCTCCGCAAATGAAACCACCACGTGCGCGTAGTAATTTTGTTTGCGTTCGGGCGCTCGACGACGCGGACAATCCAATCTCTCTCTCGTTGTTGTTGGTCGTCGTGTATTTTTCAATTGTATTTCGTAGAAACTTTAGTGTGGCGCGAGAGCATGACTTTTCGCCGCTTGCGTTTCGAATCGATACCCCCACCCCCTCGCGGAAGAAGACGCATTCTTTTGAGGGATCGTGATCGAGAAATAATTACGAAGGTACCTTAAAGTAACGATATTGCACAATGTGATATTTTAGTGTAAAAAAAAAAAAAAAAAGACAAACAAAATGTGCGTGCCAGAGAGACGTTTAGTATAAATCTATATAGAGACTATACTGCTAGTCAAAAAAAAAACTTTTCTCACGCAATTAGTTGCAAGACGGAATTTGCACCGTGTGTGTGCATGTGTTGTGTACAGCGCGCGAATTGCGGAATAGTTTTTTTTTCCCCATACGATTTAGCTGATTTAATTAATCTCTCAAGTATTTCTTCATCGGGATGTATTGCGTTTTGTTCTTCTTCTAGCCGCGCGGTTCGCTCTCTCTGAAAACAGCTCGATGGCCAACTTCGCGATCGCGACAACATCGATGTGACTCTTGTTTTTGTTTACTTGTTCGGTTCCACACACACACACACAAGCTTGGCAGATATATTGATTCGGCAATAATGTTATCTGTCGCGCGATATGTAATTAATTATCGAATCCGCGCGTTAATCCACTTTAAATTGCGTCATTGAACCTCTTTCGGTGTTGCGTATCGCGTATATGGTGTATTAAATTAATTAAAATGATTAACTTGATTACACACGCGAATGTTAACAAAATCTAGAAATGACCACCGCGACCGGTTTTTGTTCCAAACGCTTCGAGTCACTTTTTTAACGAAAATAAGAAAACGCAATAGGCGCGCGAAAAAATTAAACGTTTTGGACGGAAGCGAAG
>QVOA01011213.1:0-10527 GCA_014825685.1 Pseudomyrmex cubaensis | reverse complement strand
ATCAGCTGATTTTCACAACTGAAAATCATACACGCCTACAGATTCCAGACTATCGCTTCTTACGCGCTTAGAAATCACTTATTAGTATTGTATTAATTAGTTAGTAATTTAATAACTATTGCAAATTTTGCAAAATATTACGTGACTTTTCAGATCGACCCAAGCTATCTTCACACTTTGTGTCAAAATTTTTCAGACTTACACACACGCAAACACTCGTATAACAGAGATTCGTTTAACGAACGAATTCGTATATTATTTGTTCGTCTAGCACAGATTCTTTTATAAATATGTGTTTCCAAATGCATACATGTTATTTATATATGTTTTTGTATAACCTATGTGTATAGCAGGTTCGTAAAACACGCAACGTATTCCCCGTGTTATATGAGGGTTTTATTTGAGAATCGCAAATGCGTCGCGATTTTAGGAAAACAAATATCGCGCAAAGTTTTTTTAATATGCAGTCATAAATTTTCGAATGTGAAGAGAGATACCGCTCACGGCGGGGAGGAAAGTGGCGGTTGATTTAGCGGGGAAACACAATAATCCGGGCGTGAAATTGTTCCGCGTGGGTTCAACTCACTGCAGTTGAAAGTGGACGGGCAGCATTGTCCTTCCCGCACGATCGGGCTGCATCCTTGAAGCATAAATGCGCACGCAAGCGAAACGCATCATATGGCACCCATCGCGCAAAAACAATTGTCGCTGCCTTCCGGTCGATGTCGCGGACTATCTTGCTCTCGGCGTAGGTGCGCTCGCGACAACCTGGCCACACACAATCGGTCAAAGAAAACTTACGGGAGTCGTCGTCGTGAGAACGCAAATATGGAAACTCATCACTTTGTGTGTACTTAATTATCCTTTTTTCATTGCTCGCGCGGATATCTGAATAATTTTTACGTCGAACGTCGAAAAGTTTTTTTTCTTTTTTATGTGTTAATTTCTCCGCGTGTGGAAAGACAATGGAAAGAGATAAAAGAAAGTGGATGAACGTCGCCATGCCAACGTCGAAATTCGTGATATTTGAGAATGCCAAACATCCAGACGCTTCGAATGACTTTTCATTATTATATAAAGTATGAAAGAAAGTGGAAATATATATACGTGTACACGCGTGTATGTGTGCGTCTCTCTTTGTACGACAACTTTTGGTAAACACAGAATATACGCGTATTATTATCTACATATACGCGAATATAAATACACACGCGCGCGCGCACGCGTAAGCATGTGTACATATTTTGTAATGCTTTATTTCAACACGAGATGGAAATTGAGACATAAATCGCATTTTCTCGTATATAAGAATTGCCCAATAGAGTATAATACGCGAAGAACGTAGAAACATTGTTTTGCATGTTAGATTTAAGGCATGCTTATATGTGATTGAAAATGCTATTATCAATTTTTGAATTGGGCGAGAGATGAACTCTTGCCCACAATCTAAAGCAAACATAATTATTGCAGAATATATGTATATAAATCTTGCGTATATTTCAAACTTGACTGAACAGAACATCTGATAAAGCCGAAGTATAATATGAAAATAAGTTGGATCAATCTGAAAAGTCATTTTTGCAAAATTCGCAATATTTATTGAGGTATTAATGTGAAACCAATGACGTGTGGGAAGTTCGAGCTCTGTAGACATGTTTGATTTTCAGTTGTACCACCGTGAAAGTCAACTGATCGCAAGAAATTGTGTCTCATGTCGCTCGCTTGTTTGCTTTGCCTCTAGTCTGCTAAGACATTGCGTGAAGTTATTTTTCTTTACAATCGAAAATCAAACACACCTTCTAGAGTCTATCGCTTCTCACGCGCTCACATTAATTATAAATGATTTTTTGGTTCAGATTGTTCCAATCTATCTTCGGCTCGATCAAAATTGTTCAGACATCCTGTATATCTTATTAAATATATATTTAATATTATATATACATATATCTTATTAAATATATATTTAAATATACATTTATTTTTCACATATATATCTCATTATTATATATTTTCAGTACATTGTTTTTCAAATATATTTGTTTTAGAAATATTGTATTTTTGAAAACACAAATTGCGCAAGATAAATCTCTCAATTGATTGAGTCGCGGGAATTTGTTTTCGAAGCAATTTCGATTTTGGCGCTGACCAGCCGCGAGAGAGATCAGCCTAGTTTAACTTCTGCATGATTACAGGCCTCGTTACCGTTTATGGTTCCCCTGTGGGTCGAGTTAGTCGGAATTAGGGAATTTACAAAGCAATTCGTATTATCGCTGACTGCACATCCGCCGCGCTTGAAATAATTATACTTCGATGCATATCACGGGGCGCCAGTCTCTCTGTCTGTCTCTCTCTCTTTCTCTCTCTCTCTCGCACTCTCTTTACGCGGATCCAGCGTGGCCGAATATCGCTCGCGAACTTCGTCGACGTTAATAGTCAGGCTCCGTCATATTTATCGTAGTTGTTTGTCAGTATTTATGGCGCTTTGCGCCACCGATTTCCGAGGGAAAAAATAATTTATTACGCGGAAACGTCGAGCCCCCGCCGGCTGTGATTTCTCGAACCCGCGTTTTTACGGCGTTATCACCCGCGAGAGATTGGAAATTTCTTTTTTTTTTCTTGTTTTTAATCTCTCGCATCTTTTTTTTTTACAACGTTAAAGCGGTGATATTTATTTCGTAGAAAAGAGCGCAGATATAAATATAAGATGTCTTTATTTTTTTAAATTTACGTTTGTTAAATATTTAATTTTTTTTTTATTTTACATATAATCCATCTTTTCCTTCGTGGAATATTGAAGCAAAGCGGATCTTGAATTACATAATAATCGAGGCAGGGAAGGAAAACGGACGAGAGGATACGCAAGAGGGTAAGACGAGAGAGCGTGCCCGGGCGGAAAGTTGTGCCGTCGTCGTCGCATCTGCGGAAAGAAGTTTCGGGTTTCTTGCATGCAGAGCGTGAGCGCGCGAGCGGGAATATCGTGTCGAGAGCTGTCCCGCGCAACTTTCGTGTCTCGTTCGTATTCGACGCTGCGCCGACACAAAAATTTGCAAGTAAATGAACGGGACCTAAACGTCCATCTTTTCGAGACCGTTCGCTCGGTGTGTCAGAACACTGCGGAGTACACGAGCCAAGTAACAAAGACCGAGTTTAAACAGAGAGAGAGAGGTGTAACGGGCGAGATAAAGGATAAGAGAGAGAGGGAGAGACGACGACGACGACGACGAAATCTCCTGTCACGGCATTAATTAATCGTCCCAACTTTTAAGTAAATCGTCGTGCGGCGTCCTCATTCCTCTCCCTCTTGCCTTTGTCGTCGCCATTCTACGTGTCACCGACCGGCATCGTTAGATTATTCGTCATTCGAGTCGCCGCGAATGTTTGGAAAAAAAATCACAACAGGAGGCGGTAAATTTAATTAAATTTATACATTTATACTTGGATCTTTGCACTCCGAGTATATTGTAGATGTTTCCGTAGCGGGGAGCCAACGGAAAGAGTTCAATATACACAAAATTAAAATCAATATTTTTCCTATATATTATACGAGAAAAATATTTTTTTTTTTTTGTATAAAATGAACAATTCGCCGTCAATTAGCGGAGCGGAGAAAAAAACTAAGACGACAGCATTTGTCAAGAATAATTTACAGCTTAGGACGCGGCTAATAAAAACCGACCGTCATCTCTCTTCGAATTCGTCCGAAGGAGACTATTCGACGATGTAAGAAACGGATGGGATAGGACATTAATTTCCGGACTCTCGTTCGCAACGAGAGAGCCTCGTTTTTACGGCCGGCTTTACGCCACTCCGCTCAAATAAGCTGAAAATTATGTGCTGTGTAAGTGGAACGAGGAACCCGCGCGCGCACTTCGCGAGGAAAGCTGAAAAGATAATTTCATGCTGATATAAAATCAGGCTGGGGAAAGATAGCGACCGGGAACCTCGCCGTATATAGAAATTAATTGGATATATTTTTTTCACAAAAGTGGAAAAGAATAATTGTGTAGAATTCTGTAAAAGAAGGATTTTAATTGGATGTATTTTCCTATAAGAGAAATATTGTTGTATACATTTCGCAAACTCCTTCCAGAGAAAGTTGTCTTCATTATTTATGTAATGTTATAATAATAATAACAATAATAATAATAATAACTTCACTGAGCGCACGGTTATGAACAAAAGAGTACAAAGAATAATGTAGGTAGTAAAATACAAAATTAGGAGACGTAACAATTGCTCAAAAAGCAACAGCATCAACTTGATTTGAAACTCATCAACCAAACTCTTAAATCGCGATAACGTATGTAGTAAGAGAGCATGCGTAAAAATCAAAACAGAAAAGGAAATAATTCGATAAAATAAACAGTAAAGATAATAATTAGGTTAGATAAACAGTAAAGAAAATAATCGTCTAACACAAAACAGAAGCAACAATAAGTTCCAGAAAAGATTTGAATAAGCGCAATATAAATGAACATCAGCGATAAAAGACGCAGCCGATGAGCGAAAAAACTAAAAGAAAACTCTTGAATGCTAGAAGACAACAAATTACAAAATCTTACAGCAACATAAAAAAAGATATTTCGAAATTTTTGTGCGCGGCGTCAAAGAAAAAAAGTTAGTTTCGGTGAGTAAAAGGGAGAGAGAGAGATTCAGTGTGATAATCTTCATTGAAATGGAGCAATTCACAGAGGTAAAAAATAGGATCACCAACAAGAAGAATATTATATACACAAGAGGCGGTGTAAATGAAGGGACGTATCTTTGATGGATTCGCAACCATCCGAAGCGAATGAAAAATGGAGCGATGTGTTGAAATTTACGAACACCGTGAAAAAAACGGAGATACTCTCGGACACGGATAGGATCAAGCACTCGCCGAGCAACGCAGAAAATGTACCAGCACAATCGAAAAGAGAAATAAAACAAGAGGTTGAGAGACAATGAAGCTTTTGAGGTAGCGACAAAAAACACGACGAAAAATAATTCGCGAAAAATAAACACGACGCTAATTAATGAAAAATTCGATTCGCCGTGTGACAAAATAAATCGCACGTAAGTATCGCGGCGATAATAAATTAATTGCTCTCAAGACCGATGGCGTTAATTATTTTTGGTTGGCTCGTGCGTTCGGCGCATACTTCGAGGCCCGTTAAAAGGCTAAACACTCTTTTAACGTAACAAACAGTTTCCGAAACTGTTAACTGCGTGGCCGAGTAATAGATATTGTTCCACTTATAGTTCTCGCGCGCGCGCGCGCACGTACGAGTTATCGGCTCCCCCGACGACTGTAATCGCAGAAGTAGTTTCAAGGATCCGTTTTCAGCGGTCGGACGCTAATAGTAACGCGATATTGAGTTTCCGTTGTATTTACGAGCATACCGGTCTTCGCCGCGCAACAAGGAAACATAGATATTCTCCGGGTCGTTAGGTTATATCGCGATTTCCCTCCTCGGGCATAGCGTTATTACACGTATGGCTACATACTTATATCGAGGCGCGCGCCCGCCAAAGTGGGCTTTGCACATGGCGGTTTTGGATTAATTAGTTTCGGTTTGGATCACGTCGCTGTTGCAACCACTCCGCAAAGAGCGCGAGGGCCGCGATTACCCTCGACGACGCGCCGCGCCAATAATTCTACTTCTCTCTCTCTCTCTCTGCTCCTCGAGAAGTTAACACTCTATTTTCGGAATATATTTCGGTGTAATTGATGGAGTTTCACCTCTCTCCTTTCCGAGGAGTTCCAGAATATTCCCCCTCCCCCTCCCTCACTCCGATATCTCTCAATCATATTGAAGTTTTCGAAACGAGCTATTACAACTCGCTCGGCGCGAGATGTGATAATTCAACGAATCGGCCACGCGTGATTCGCGAAAATCGAGCGGGGAATAAAAATGTGTGTGTTTTTTTTTTGTTTTTGTTTTTGGCGCGGCGCGCGAAAATTTATTTTAATCACCACGTACAATATGGGAAGAATACTCTGTGTTATTTTTCATTCGAACGAGCTCGAATCAAGTAATATCCGCGCGTCTAGAACCAATATAACATACGCGCAGAGTTTTTGTTAACAATCAAAAAAGCTCGCGCGCGCGCGATTCTTTCGCGATCCGAGCGCGCAAAAATAGCGCGTTGCGTTATATTGTAGAAAATCGCTTTCGCGTTCGGAAAACACGACCGTTTCAAATCAACCCGAATAAATATTCATCGACGTTGCATTTCCGATAATCTATTGAGCTAATATTTTTATTTGCGTGCACATCGCATACACAGACACACGGCTAATCCGTATCACAATACGATCGTGTTTATTATTAATAATACTTGCGCGGCGCACGGAAATAATATCTTGCTATCAAAATTAATGATGTGTCGGGGAATGTATTCGGATCTGATAACGGATCGAGTGATTATCTATATCAACTCCGGCACGTTTCGAACTTTTATCCTCGTTAAATACCTGCAAAAATTTCGTCAATAAAAAAAAAGAACGTACGGAAGCACATAATTCAAAGCGCTATCAATTTTCAATTGAGATACAAAATTATCTTCCTTATCTATTAGATATACAATTAGCTTTGTTGAGATCAAAATTGCAAAAAAATTGACAGGAAGCCATTGGACACGATTTATTGTTAATATTTCGTTACATTTCCGCAAAATATATTATCCCTTCGTGGACTGACAAGCGTTTCCCATCAAAACATTTCAAACCGGTGTCTCTGGTACAGTTTGATTTTTTCAATTTTTTTTGATAGACGCAGAATCGTTCAAACTTTTGATTTAAAAAGAAAAAAATTGAAAAAAATGATTTTTCGCGGAGGTGTCGGATTTTAAAGTCGCGTGGGTCTCACAGACCCAGTCAGTCCAACCAGTAAACTGTTTCGAAAGTCAGTCCACGAAGGGTTACATATTACATTCATCGCACTCTTTTTGCTCGCAATTAGACACACAATTACAGTTCATTTGGAGACCGCGACGACAGACAGCTCAGTTTCGCAAGACGGCACCTCGTTCTCCCCGATTCTTTTCTTTCCCGGGAACAACAACTCGACCTCCTCTCCCGACTCGAGTCTCTTCGCGCTCTGAAACACCGGGCGTTCCGTTCTCTCTCTCGAATGTTACACCCGTAAGCGATCGTTGTAAAGTCTCTCGCCCTTTATCGTTTCCCCGCTTATTCGATAGTTCTCCACCCCTCCTCCTAATGGCATCGCGATCATTCGGAACATAATTCAGCCTCAATGATCGTCCCGATCGTTAATGTCCCGTTCTCTCCCGCGGTCTCGTTAATTCTCCGGCTTGAGCCTTTATACGGCGAGGAGCGCGGGTGACGCTGGAATTGCAGCATGCGACGCGGAGGAGGTGGAGATCGGTAGTGGAGGACGTTCGTGCGGGAGGACGGACGGGCGGGGGTACTGGGAGAGAGAGATAGTCACTATCAATTTTCCTCTAATGGGAGTGCGGCACCGTAACGAGGTCGTACGAGGACAGAGAGAGAGAGAGAGAAAGAGAGACAGAGAAGGAGAGAGGACCAGAGGGGGGGGGAAGGGAGAGAGTGTTGCGAGCGATCGCACTCGCGGTAACGAACTCACGACACATTGTGTCACCGACATTAATGACGTAACGAGAGAATTGACGACGCTCAGACGACGCTCTCTCTCTCCTCTCCCTTTGCGCCTCGACATTTTCCGGGAATTCGTCAGGTGGCACGCCGGATATATCTTTTCCGTCCTTGTGCGCAACGCGGTAGAAACGCGAATTCTCTTCGAATTCGAATGATGACGATCTGAAAGACCCGAGTCGAGAGAGCCCGTCTCGCCACGGCACGTCATCGCGCGAGCGAACTTGTATCAAAAACTTTTCTCATTAGATCTGTCATTCCGCGCGCGCGCGCGTGTGTTCGGCGAGTGCGTGCGAAACCGTGTGTGTGATTTTGCGGTTAACTTTTTTTTTTATCGCCATCGTGAGTTTCCGCGAAATGTGAGAGGAGATTCAGCAAGGGGACAATTCGGAGTCTTCGTGTACAGATAATTTATTTATATTTGCGTAAATATTGCACGTGTTAATGGATAGTATTTTGAATTATTTATTATTGCGCACGGATAGAGAAATAATTGCACACACACACACACACGCGCGCGCACACTCGGGAATATTTTGGCTTTGATTGACGTGCGCCCTGAACGTGTGTGCCGAAGTATCAGCTGGATACCTTTTGATAGACGCGCGCATTGTCATTGCGGGTATATATGCAAATGCGTGCGTGTTTACCGCGCATTACGCCATGGGAATCTCCGTATTTGCGCTGCGGCTGGTATCAAGACGCATCGTGTCGCCGTAATATACGGATCCGCGCGCGTGTGTGTTTACCGTATTCCTCCCGCTACTCTGTGCTTAGTATCACACACACAGACGGGGGCGGATTGCGGAATTGGAAGCCGCCACTAAATCATTGACTCTCTCCGTGTGTTCAAACGCGTGTCCTCGCGCTTTTGCGCGGATGATTCGGCGAATCTCCGGTTTCGCGACGTTGACACTTTGTCGAGAGGGGATGTGTCTTGAGGATATTACACCAACGGGATTAAAACATATTTCGCGTTCCGATACGAAAAACACGTATCGACGCTCGTGACTTTTGGTTTAAAATTAAGTAAAACAATACCGCGTGCGTAAAAACAAATGCGAAACTGCAATTCCGAGAGTGATTTATAACGTTTTTTCCTCTCTTTCTCTCTTTCTCGCTTTGTCCGTTTGTGCTCCACATCGGTCGAACAGTCGCATCGCGTTCTGTGTGTAAACGCGTTTCATGAATATGCATACGCGCTTCATACGCATTCCCTAATTATCGCACACACAATTTTGCTAATCGATAACATCGGGCCGTTGTATAGCAAAAACATCGTATAATATCGCGCGCGCAGGTTAACGTCGATTCTATTAGCGCGTGCAAATCAGTTCCTCCGTCGCTACAGCGATCTATTTCGGAATTATAAAAAGTACACGATAACGCGAGAATATTTGAAATGCAAACGGGAGGTTTTCAGCTGATTAAAAATCACGAGGCAAATTTTCACGAGAAATTTCGAACAAACTAATAAATAAATAAATAAACAAATGACGACTTGAAAAGGATGCTCGGACGTCAAATGAAGGATAATGACATCGCAAGAGAAGAGCCGACGTAGACGCACGACATTAGCAAACCCCCCCCCCCCAAGTTTAAATCGAATCAAATTTAATTCGATTACATATCGGACGCTTAATTTCCTTTAAATAATTTTTGACGGCAAAATATTCTACGATATTCCCTAATTAACGAAAGCAAACTTTTCGTGGGGGAGGGGAGAAGGGATATATGAATAAAAAAACTATTGCGAAACGCGAGCGTAAAGACAGACCTTTGTGAAAAGTGCGAGGGGGAGAACGCGGGAGGAGAAATGTCTCCCTCGACAATCGGTCACCGCGCGACTCTGACGAGCGCGCGAAATTTCTAATTTCATCTCCTACCCCCGCCGTCGTCACGGGACGCTCTCTTCTTCGAGTCGTTCTCGACTTTCCTGGAATTAACGAAGAAATTTTCGCAACTCTTTCCGCACCCCAGCCGACGGGTGAAGAGGAGGAGGAGGAAAAGGAGGAGGAGGACTTCCGCGATGAGAAAGGAGGACATCGCCACCCACCCGTCCGCCTTCTTCTCCTCCTTCTCCCTCGTGGAGGATGAAGTGTCGGCTAATGGCGATAAGCCGCCCGCCGGAAACGAGCATTTCTGCGGGAAGTTGGCGAGTTCAGCGTTTTCATCCCTATCCGCGTGCGAGCGAGAGAGGACGCGGGGGGATGGGGGTAGGAAAAAAAAGGAGCGAAAACGAGGTACGAGGGGAATGAGAGATTTGACGAGGTGAAAGCTGAAAACTCGCGGCGAAAAATTTTCAGTACGCGCGCGCGCGCGCGCCCGATGATGCTTTTTCATCCGCTGAATTCTCTCTCTCTCTCTTTCTCGCCGTCGGTTGTGAAGTTCGCCGGCGCGTAATTCAGATCTTACGGCCCTTCCCTTGTTTTAAGTTTCATAACGGTTTTTACGACGAAAGAACGAATTCTCCGTACCGACGAAGATAGACGAATATTAGCGGATAGAGCCGGGGCGTGAGAGAGAAAGAGAGAGAGAGAGAGAGGTTTTTATTGATCGATTGGTTAATTAAGAGCTTTATTTATAATGCATAGAATAAAACGCAGAAAACGGCTGATTGCCGTTTTGACGCGCGGAAATTTCGTGCGGGAAAATCGACTCGCATTTTCTCTCTTCGAGAATAGGAAAAAAAGATAGCAGTGAAAATCGACGCTTTTGAAAGTTCACAAAGATTGTAATACAACATGCCGCGTTTTCGCAATTATTTATAAAACAATATATAAAAAATATAATATATAATATTGAAAATTGAAAAACGCGGATAAAAAACTCAATTTACAGTAAGTCCACGCTTACATACGTGTATATATATATATTTTCTCGAAACATATATATATATATATGTTTCG
>QVOA01011212.1:0-19893 GCA_014825685.1 Pseudomyrmex cubaensis | reverse complement strand
AAAAAAAAAAAAAAAAAAAAACGCGATCACAAGAAATGAAAAACCGAATGTCCCGTCCTTTCATTCGTTTATCTCAGATTTCTCCCTTTTCGCCAGTATTCTGAGCTTAACGATCCGACCTGTGGAATTATTACGAGTGAATCGAAATCGACGTGTTCGTTATGATTTTCCAATACGTCGAGAGATCAAATTTTAAACATATAAACTTTACTTAATACGTAAGGAATACAATTCTTATACAACGTATTCTATATATAAATCAAACACACATGATTTTCAAACTACGACGAATTTTGTAATTTCTTTTTTTCAACGGCCTTGCCGTACTTCTTGATGTACTTCTAAATTCGTGATTGTTATGAAAAATTGTATCATTCTAACACTTTGTTATATTTTACCAGAAATATATAGAAATATACCAGAGAGCATTATGTCTGTGTGTGTGTGTGAAGATATTATACTATTGTACGAAATATCGCGCCAAACGCGTGTTTTTGCGACATCTCTTTTGTTCCTCGAAAAAAGTTTTTATTATTACCCGAAATTTGCGTTATCTTACGATGAGAATGTGTTTCTTTTTTGTTATTTACAAAATCTTTAATTATCTTTTCTTCGGTACAGTCCGCAGCTTCGAAGAAAAAACTTAATTTTCAGTACAAACGCGTTAATAAATAAGTTCTGCGAAGTAGAAGTTAGGATTCGCTCAGTTTTTCTGTTACAATTGTTTCAACGAGCGTATTAAAGCAATATAGAATAAACGGAGAATGATGAACGGCAC
Organism: Pseudomyrmex cubaensis; assembly: GCA_014825685.1. NCBI lineage: Eukaryota > Metazoa > Arthropoda > Insecta > Hymenoptera > Formicidae > Pseudomyrmex > Pseudomyrmex cubaensis. Next base: position 19,115 of record QVOA01011212.1, on the reverse strand, counting down.
GTCACGAACATTTTCAAGTAGGCTGTTAGAATAATATGGATGTTCCGTAATGCAAGTGGTACTTACAAACGCGAATCCGCGTTAGCGATGAATTGCAAACTTGCGTGAATTGGATAAGAAAAAAAAAAATGTGTATCTCGAGATAGAATATGTTGAGTGATTATGACATAGGTAAGTTTTCACATCAATCTTTTTTGATAGGCTGCTTCCATCAAGTTTATAGTTGCATATTTATTACACCATAGCAAGGCTTACGTTACATAAGTTGTTACAATATTAATTATTTTAAATATTATCACATTTTTTATTATACATCCCTGTAGAGGGACGTGAGGGATGCAGTGCGACAAGAGCATCCAAAATATCCCTTAAAAAAACAATTTGGCTATTTGAGACAAAACAAATCTCTGCACAATAAACATGTCATGTATTCTTTCGCACCCCAAGAGACCCCGTGTTGATTTTTAGAAGCCTTATATTTCTTGGATATTACCAATCGACAAGAGTGCGCGCGAAGCACTTGGCCATCGTTATGCAGCTTTAAAAACTTTCATCGATTGCCAGACTTCTGTGCAGTCGATTGCAGAAAGTCCTCTTCACTTTTAAACGCCTCGGCGAAACGATTCTTATCTCCCGTCGCGTCGCTTTATTTCGCGTGCACGCGAGATTGGAAAGTTTATCCGAATAATTCCGTCCCGAGTAATTTGTGTAAGAGAATCGATTCAATCGTTTCGTCGTTTGAGTAAATTACTCCGATACAGCGAAGTTAATGCTGAAAGAAACGAGTCGAATAACTCGTTTTATTTTCATCATTGAGAAGCCGAAATTCGCTTTTTTATCACACGCATCGCGAGAAGAGAATTGTTTGCCGAACGATACAACGCGACGCGGAATTAGCGCTTTTCCTCGGTCAGATCACTTATCTAATTGCACTCGATTGAACCGGTTTCTTCAGCCTAATTCGGTTAAAAGCGCGCGCAAATAAGTGCACGCCTTCGGTAAATTGTACTTTGCAATTGCAGCTAAACGTCGCATTTCCAATGCGCATTAACCGATGTGCATAAATTAAACGGATGCTTGCGAAGCGTCGTCCAACTTCGTTTCCGATATTTGCGTTAACGCGTGTAATTTATTTTATTGTCCGTCGACTCCATCGTAGAGTCCACATTCGGAAAATGATTCTTTATTGTTTTTGAAAAAAAAAAAAAAAAAAGTCGGTTACGCACGACGATGGTTTGCTTTGTCATTGACATCCGCGGATTTCACAATCCTATTTGAAAGAAACTCTTTAACTTTAACTGGATTATAGATATATATGTATCGGCAACGAAGAGATTACGTGTATATTGTTAAGCGACGTTTACGTCCATATGTCGATCTGTCTTATTTTTTTTCCTTTAGACACATCTGTGCGAAAAATAAAAATTAGAGTAGAGTTTGTTTCTCACACTCTTGCGCGCGATTAAGCCGCAAATACTTATCTTCGATTAAACGTTTAGAATTTAGAGACACGCTAGAGTTATATAATTACTGAAGTTTGTACCAATTGTCTAACTATTGTATTTTCTCTTTTGCTCCTTTTTTGTGCTGCTCGATTCCACAGCAGAAGATGACGCCCAAGATCAAACGAAGCAAAAGTTTTCCCAACGAGAGCGAGACGACCGATCGCGTTACCGAGCTCGAGGACTTGCTCTCTTCGAGATCAGGTATTGTGGCAAAATAATTTAATGCTAAATCGTCTTTTATAACAGAATTTTAAGACACAATTTCTTTTCTAAAAACACAAGCGTGTGAAATTAATATTACTACAACAAGTAAAACACATGCGTGAAATTGAAATAAAATCGATAAACACACGACAAGAATAAAAAATTGTGCGATCCATGTTACAAAAAAAAAAAAAAAAGAAAATAGTGGTAATTTGCCTAATGACTCGTAATATTTATCCGTCGCGTTTGAGATTTGTTTCGCAACACGAAATGTAAATCCTTCATTCAAAAACGAGCGCGTTCTGAATCACAGCTGGTTCAGATAACGTTATTGTTCCGGAACAGAGGATATGTCGCGCCTTGTTTCGCGAGACACTATCGCGATTTCTATGCGAGCTTCTCCTTTCTTCTTCCGACAGAAGCGTGTCTCCTCTGACATAAACATATACAACGTAAAGAGGAAAAGAGGAGTTGAGAGAGAAAGAGACGAGTAGAGAGAGAAAGAGAGAGAGAGAAGCGTAACGGAGCAATTTGCCATTACCATTCACGTTTGATATACGAAAGCCATTAATTTTGATCTCGCGATTATGTAGACTCCCTTTATGAATACTTTATACACAAAAGCGCGCGCACCGTGCTCTCTAACGCACATTGCGCTGTAACACGCGATATCTTTTGCACGCTACCACTGTGTTCAAGCAGTAAAAATAAATACACTCGGAAGAATTTATTTATAAAGTGTGATTTCTCAATAATGCATAAAGATCAGGAAATTTCTTCGCAATTGAAAAAGTGACATTTCACTTCATTTTATAAATTTATAAAAAAAATTAAATGTGTAATACGATTAAAATAATTTATGAAAAATATTTCTCTAAATATATTAAATACTCCTTTAATTTTTTTTTGATAGAGCACTTTTGTAAAATTTTATTTTTGAAAAAGTAAACAAGTAGTTGTACGCGTCTGTTGTAGGCATTTTTTTCGCGAGATGCTTACTATTAGATACGAAGAAAATTCTCCGCTTTATTCGCAGGATTCAGCGAAACATCGACGAACAAACCGGAAATCGACGAGGACGAGGAAGACGATTGGAAGGATGCGTCTCCGGTGACGCCGATCTGCAGTCCCGCGCGTCGACCTCCCAGGCTTCATCATCGGGACAAACGGTCACCGACCAGATACGTCGACGTCGACAACGACGTCGAGATCATTCACGAGTTCTATCCCACCACGTCCAAGACGATGCACGAGGAGACGAGCATCGTGTCGTACGGTGGTACCATAATCGTCGAAACAACGAGGATACCCAGACACACGAAGGACGCGACAACGAGAATGGAGAGGGTGGCGCCGAAGGTGAAGTTAAAGAAGCAACCGTCCACGGAGGTGGATCGCGTGCCCCCCGTGCAGGAGGAACCGTCGTCCAGCGCGGAAGAAGTGTCCAAGGTAACGACGAGATCGTTGCGAAAAACAAAGGAGGAACGCCGAAAGACTTTGAAACGTCACAGCAGCGCGGAATCCGAAGGACGTACGTCCACGTCGAGGGAAACGCTCGAGAAATCGGACACGTCGTCGGAGAAGGGCGCCAAGAAGAAGGTCTTCGCGCAAAAAGAAGATATGTCCAGGCGGAAACCGGAGTCGCTGCGAGACGAGGAGATCAGGAGAAAGGCTGAGGACAGTTATCGGCGATCGAGGGAGGAGAGGAAGAGTCTGAAAGAACAAGAGTGTATCGAGAGGGTGACGGAGTTCTTGACGAGACACGGTATTCTCACTGTTCCTACTTACCCCGACAAGAGTCTCGAAGCGGCGGAATCCCTCGTTCCTGAGAGTTTGAAGAAAGTGCCTGAAGTGGTGCAGGAGGCGACGGATTCTCTGACGGATTTGAAAGTCACCGCGAAGGACGCCAGGAGACTTTCGGAGAGCAAAAAGCAACGACCGATCTTGGAACGAACCCCGGCAGCCGTTTCGGATGTTCAACAACCCGAAGCGACGCCCGTTCAAGAACCGGCAAAACGACCCAGCTCGTTGAGGAAGAGGAGGGATTCCTTTTCGCGAGAATCCTCGAGAGAATCGCTGTTAGAGGAGAAGAAGGAAGTTAGGATTCAAGAGGACGTTCAGGAGATCTTCTTCGAGGACACGAGCGAGCAGGTGAGCGAAAATCAATGACAACAAATTTAATTAAAATAAATATAAGTTTTTTTATTGCATGAACATCTCCATACACAATTAATAAAACTAACAAAAATCTCTAAATATATTTTATGTAGAAAATCTGAGAATTTCTAAATTCTCGAATCTTTCTTGTATTTTTTAATTTCGCACATTACAGATAACCGAACTCTTGCCGGAAGTCCAGTTGGTGAAAGCCAGGATCATCACGGCGGAGGAGGCGACCGCGCTACGTTCCGAGGAGACAGTCACCAAAATCGAAATCCACTCGCCACCGGAACTGGTCTTCGACCACGAGACGGTTAAGCCAAAGCTGATGCGAGCCCCGTCGCCGGAAGTCGTCTCGTCGTTGCAGCTACCCTCGTTGGCGAAGTCGACGTCCGAGAGCACTTTGACGAAGGACAAGCCCGAGCCCGGCGACGATCAGAAGGTATCCGTGAGAAACCTAAAGCCCGAGATTCTTCTGGATTTGTCGAAAGTCACCGACAATAGCGAGGAGAGCGAGGAAACGCCCGATGACGACAGGGATCGTCACAAAGAGAAACGATTCAGCAGAACCGGAAGCGAAGGTTCGAAGAGACTGATCAAGAGCCAGAAAGAGGAACAATTTCCCTTCAAAGTCAGCAGCCTCGCGCTCCCGGACAGACCGGAACTGACGGTTCTGCGTGACGGGGACACAACGAGAACGGCGGAAGAAACGAGATCGGACGATGAAATTTCGAGGTAAGCGAATATTGTCGGCTGATGCGCTTCTATTCATTTTCTTCTTTCGGGAATACTATTGAATCAAAGGAGAATATATGAAAAAATTTAAGTGTGTCTAAAATGTAGATTAAACAACAGTAGAATCGTTATCTAAAAGAGTAGATACCGATTTCACCGCGTGACCGATAATGCGAAACATTACTTGATATTGTGTTTCTCAAATCTTTCATCGAGAAGATATTGTTTGCGCTGTATGTACGAAAGAGAGCAAAAATCTTCTATATTTCAACAAGTATTCGATCACATGTCGAGGAAGCATTGTGACATGAACGAAGATTTCGTTCGCGAAAATCGATCTTGCTGCGCAGCGCGCGGAAAAAGAGGCGAGTTCTATTGTTTGCGGCATCGCGAAAATATACGACGGTCTATACGACGATCGCCGTTATATTAATAAGTTCATGCGACGTTCTCGGGGCTTCGAATGTCGATTTACAAACAATATTGTTTACCCATCGCAGTTTGTCGATCCCGATTAGGGTTGGATTACACGCACAGCCATAGAAACCCCGAAGTGCTCGTACAATTTACCGGAAAACTGGGTCACCCCGCAGTTAATACGCGCTGCAATACTTTTCTCGGTCCCGAAAATTCCGCGGAAGCTCGAGAATTTTGCTGCGCAAAAAAAAAAAAAACATTTCGCAATAACGGGGCGCGCATGAATTTTTATAAATGTCAAGCGCACACACGCGGGATGGAAAAAAAAACAAAAAAGAAAACAAGTGGTAGAAAAAATTTATGCGTTCAAGTTTCGCGTCGTCGTCGTCGTCGTCGTCCAGCGATGATGCATCGATGTTCATTTTTATGCGTCGCGGCGACGCGACGCACGTCGCGGTAAAACGGACAACGGGAAATGTCGATTATACGAACGTAGAATCTCTCGGTTTTTACAAGTCCGAAATATGGAAATTGAGAGAAAATCTGGACTAATGCAAAAGATTGATAAATAATTCATGCGGTAACCAAAAGACGTTAAGCGAATTTGCACACTTTTTTCGAGTCCCGCTCGCGTCGGGACTTGAAAAAAAAAAAATTAAATAATTAATTTATTCATACACGTCTTTTCCGCATTCGTCGTCTTCCGAGAGTGGTACTTTTTAATTCATCGGAAGATATATTGTGAGAAGAGGGAAAAGAACGGAAGATAAAAACGTCTTCCTTTAAATTCCTAAAGACTGCGTTTTTCCACTTTTCAGAAGAACTTTTTCATTTACATACATTTACGCCACAAAGTTCTCGCTCGCGGGATTGCAGAGGTTCCGCCCACGCGCGAATAAAGCACATTCCGCCAAGTGTTGTTTTCTTTGCGGAACATTCGGATTCGCGTTGAAACGCAGTACGTGTACCTAGTGTCACTTTGCCGAGAGATGCGATATTCACTTTTTTTTTTTTTTTTTTATGCATGGAACATTTCACGCCAATTTGCGGAATTTACTGATTCGCTCGTTTTTTCGGATTGTTTTTTTACAAATTTTTAAATATTATCAAACTAAATTATAAACTATATAGCATAACTATGTGTCAAAAATTGATATATGAAATTTATATTCTAAAGTTCACATTTGTTTACGCGAGATCGTTGCGTGAAATTTAAACGATTGATGTTTTATTACAACAGCGCCGTGTCAGAAAAATAAGCATTGCGTCTGACGCAATCGATAATAGACTTCGAAATAAACCGAAGTGGCACAAGACCGATAGAGTCAGACTTGCTCGCGAGTTCGCTCGGGTAGAAACGAATCTCGATTCGCAAAGGCGATGCAGAGACGTGGGAGGAATTTCCGCCAAGCTTAACGCAGACTGACAGCGATGTTAATGGGTGGCGAAAGAGAAAAAAGCTGATCGGTCCAGACGGTATAAAAGGGAGAAAAGCTGACACGGGCGCAGCGAAGCGGAAAAAGACAAATCGAACGCTATATCGAACGCGAAGCAGTCGAAAGCGACGCGGATTGACATCCGCTGGGGGAAAAAAAGACGCGTACGAATGGTCGTTACGTAACGACGAAATGGCAAAAGGGAAATAAATGTAACGAGACGTCGGGAAACACCGCACAGACGCGTCGCGACAAACACGACGGAATGATGCACGCTGACTGCAAATTAGAAAAAAGTCGCGGTAACGATAACAAAAACACGTAAGCGATGTGACACAATCGCTGTTGTTACAAGGAAACGAGGAAAGACGCGCGCGGAATTGTGAAGGAACGGAGATGAAAAAAACGGGAAGATACGCGCGGAATTGCCGGTAGCTGCAGAAAGATAAGGCCAAAGAGACGGCGAGGTTGTGGTGGAACGAGGAGGTGCCGTAAGAGGAGGAACGATGGGAGAACAGTGTGGCTGAATCGAAGGAAGATGAATAAAAATACGACGCGAAAGAAAAACAAAGAAACAAAGAGACAATAACGAAGTCCATAACCAGTATGTAACAATTTTTATTATTAAAATGAGCAAAGTAGCGAGAGATGTGTGTGCGTATAAAAAAAAAAACAGAATTAAATTTAGAATAATGTAGGATTATTTGTTTTTTCGGTAATAAATAAAAATTACTTCATTTTAAATTTAATTTTATACGTGAAAATCAAATTTTAATGAAATTAATATTATCAATTTATAATTTTAATGCCTACATATATTTTGTTTAGCCTTGATTACCTTTTGTCCTATTATTAAAATGTGTTACGTTGAAAGCTTGAAAATTGTGAAGAAATATGGTAATTGAACTATGACCTAAAAGCGCGCTATCATTCAATTTTCGACGGAGAGTATCGTAAATATTAAAGTGACTAAAATATATAGAGTCAGCACGAATATATGAATACATCAATATATGTAAGTTACTTTTCATGAATTAGAGACTGGCGTCAAGTGTGTGCCCGCGTTTTTCCTTCATTAAGTTGTTCTCCACCCGCGTGAGACGTTTTTAATTGCGTTCCGGAGCAATGTTGCTCCGCGTTTTTCTATAACCTCGGTTTCAATCTAAATTTCAAAAATTGAGGAATACACAAAACATATATATTTATACACGCAATATAAAAAATATATAAAACATATATATACAAAATAAAAAATATTCTATTCAAAATAAAAGATATTTGCATTCTATGCAAAATAAAAGATAAAATATTTCTTTTATAGATAATTTATGAAAGTTCAACGATTTATAGTTGTTCTACATTTCTTATATGTATTTTTGTCAAAACTCGGTTTTACACACACATATATCTTCGGAGAAAAGCAAATTCTGGTTCTCATTTGTCAGTGACTCGTCGTTACTTATCGAAAATTGGCTCTCGGCTGATACGACATGTTCGGGATTACTTTATGCATCCACACATGCACGCCAAAGCACATGACGCATAAATCTTCGCAACTGTGCACGTGTGAATCCATATATGTGAATACACACACTATATATATATATATATATGTGTGTGTCTTTACAAATACGTACGTATGTGCGCTTTCGGATTTGTCCAATAACCACGGTCGTCTTTTTACCGACGTTTTCAGTCACACATACACACGTGCACGCGCGCGACGCATCTACATACGTTCTCATTTCTTGCGTGCCATTCTGCACATACGACGCACACATATAGCCACGTCGCCTTGTAAGTCTCCACACACGCGGACGCGCATCTACGTACGTAAGTACATATTCTCACGTTAAATATGCCGCGCACGCGTTCGTTCCTCCTATACAATTAAGAATACCGTGTTCGCATATACATGTGACTCCACGTACACAAGCTACGAGGTGTCCTAGAAAGCGTATAATATGAACTTGTATAGAAACATGTAGAGATCGTAGAGATCGCGCTCTTAAAAAATTCCTTTACGAGAATTTTAATGTAAATTTATATGTTTGAGATCATCAGAAGTGAAAATAAGTTAAGGCTTTTTTAAAGAAATTCAATCTGTAGACAAATAATGTTTTATTTTTTTAAAAAAAAAAAAAAAAAAAAAAAAATCGCATTCGACCATCGTATTCTCAACATATATAATTTTTTCACGACACCTTGTTTGTACGTTGTACAGAACATTTCATACGCCAAACACACGCGCTCAATGACCAACAACTGCGCACACACACACAGACACATACATACTTCCCACACGTGTATATACATATACGTATGTATTACGTCGTCGCGCAGAGCATGGAATCGAGCGCGCGCACGCACAGAATACTCCCGCGATAGAACACGAGTCACCCGCGCCTCAAGCAGTCTACGCGCGCTTCTACGCTCGGCATGTTATCATCGTCGCGTTTGCGCGTCTTGCGCTCGCACAATCACTCGCGAATGCGCTCGCTCACGCGCGCGCGCGCGCGCATGAACGCTATTTGCTCACCTGTGTGTGCGCAAATGTGTGACGAGCGCGAACACACGCGCGCTCCGTAAAAGAGTGTCATTTATTAGATCAAAGGAAGCCAGTTTGCAGTGACGCGCCGAAGACACAACACCTTGGCTTCCGTACGGGCGACGTAACGTGAGAAACAAATACCCGTGCGTACTTCGCTCTTCCGCGTCGCGTTCTCCCGCTGAAGGTTCTCGACAAGTGCCATTCTTCCTCGTGCTCGCGCTCGAGTATCTTTATTCTCTTTTTTGACTCGCGCATCCTCTAGAAGTGCGACTCGATCTCGGAGGAAAGCAAAAAAAAAAAAAAGAAGAAGCGACGGAACGACGTCAAAGAAACGACGGACGTGCCTCTCGGAGTCTGAGAGCGCCGCGGAAAAATCTTACCTTGCTTGGATAACGGAAGTTGAAGTACGTCATGTAACTGCCTCATCCGAGCGTAACTGGCGCTTCTTAGCGTCGAGAATCGCGATTCTGTTTTTCTTTTCTGTGCGATGAAACGAACAAAATTGCATACGATCAGCCTCGGCGAGTTTCAGTCGTCGCGATATTTCACACTTTGGTAAATATGTAGAAATGTGTCACGCGAACGGCTCGTCTTATGTAATGTTCAATTTATGATTTCCGCAAGTCAAGTTGGTTTGGAAATAGAAATACAAAGTTGATCTACATGTTCAATTGCGCAAGAAATTTTTGAGCTGCGCAAGTTTTGAATTTGTAAGAAGCAAATTCGCGCTTCAATTAGACGGTTAGCATATGATTTCAAGTTTTGAACAAAACACAAAGATGATTTAAGAGTTATGTAATAAAAGAGAAATGTCAGAATTGAGGTGCGCGCGCGCGCTTTATATCGTATTATAATGAAAAGATTTTGAAAAGTGAGTTCAACTTACTTTTAAACATTATTTTACATATAAATAATATTTCTCAGAATCAGAATATTTGTATATATAAATAATATTTCATATCAGAATATTTATATATATAAATAATATTTTCTATAATAATACTACTACGAATTTTTTTCCTCCCTCGTGAAATACCGAAAAGTGAAAACTTTTTCCAAAAAAAAAAAAAAACAAAAAAAAAACGAGAAGATATTTTTGGTTCACAATATCATAACCATTTGAATACAGGGGGAATTTTCTCTCTCTCGCTCTGCTAGAAGCAAACACGGCGGCAGATCCGTCACGTTCTTGCGTAGGATTTATACTTTGTGTTCACGTGTATGTACATACGGAAAATGTGCGCACGTTCCGCATCGAGTGAATATCGCGCGTTTTTCCACAAGCAATCGATAAATAATCCACGTATAGGTATTATCATCATCATCGTCGGTTGCATTGCGCGGTTCCTCGTTTCGGTTGACAAGACAACAAAAATATCGCGTTCGAAAAATATTTTGCGCAAACTGCAAATCGATCGCTTTTAATTTTGCAAAAGGATCGAGCTGGGAAAATAAAATTTTTATAAACCGCGAACTTTTCCACGTTATTGCCGGTAACGTTAATTGCATCGGAGTTTCAGATATTAATCGTATCAATCTCATCTAGTCAATTAAAGATATCGCGTCGAGAGCCACTTATATTTTTTTTTTTTTTTTGCGCTGTTACCGAGTCATCGCGACGATGTTGTATGATTCACTGCTAATTAGTTCCAATTGCATCAATAGTATTCTGCCGTTGGTTTCCAACGAAACTATTTCTAGTTTTATTTTCACGTTATATACGGCACGTGATAATTTCTAGACAAAAGTAGTAATCATTTTTCCGTTACGATTGATCTCATTTAACGACAAGTAACTTTTTTTTCGTTTCTCGGATAACAAGCTGCAATTAAGAAAACCGCGCGCACAATCGCATCCGACGATCCGATTCCCGTTGACGATTCATTTATCGCTAGCCTTGTCCCGAAGAACAGAGTTTCCGCTTCGTTAAGCATTCGATTCGCGTCGAACTCTCGTCGCTCTGACCTTTTTTTTTTCATTTTCTTCAAGATTTCGACGCGAGAGATACGTCGACGCGCCGAAGGATCTTTCGATTCCACCGAGCGAAGTTGTCGATCGCGCGGCACAGGATCGACGCGAGGAACGAAAGGAGGATCGCGACACCGGTCAGACTCCTTTGCGCGAGAAACGCTCGCCGTTGTCGGAGGAGGTGACTCGTAGATACGAGGACAGTTTGATCTGCAAGGAGCATTCTCTCGAGTATCAGAGCCAGACGCTCGAAAGCCAGTCGGATCATCTGTTCCACGAGGCAATCACCCCTTCTTCGTTTCTGGAGGATCTGTCGGAAGCTCAAGAGACTTACGACGAAAGTGTCTCGGAGGTCGAACGCAGCTTCAAGGAGACTCATTCCCAGTACTCGCCGAAGGAGAAGCGCGACGTACAGACGCAGACTGTGCAGGAGTCGAAGAGCACGCAGTGCAGCCCCGAGCAGAGTGTGACGAGTCCCTGCGAGGAATCGTTGTCCGCGATCAGTCCGTTCCACGTCGGCCAGAAGTACTTCCAGAGCCCTAAGCGGGAAGTGCAAACGCAGACGCAGGACGAGAACAAGAGTGTTCAGTGCTCGCTCGAAGACTTCGGTGATCTCGCGAGAAGCGACGATCGATCGCAGGAATCGAAGAGCATTCAGTGCATCCCGGAGGACATCTCCGCGAGATCGTCATCCGACAGATCGAGATCCTCCTCGCGGGAGGACGCACTGCGCAGTCCGCGACGAGAGGTCGAGGTACAGACCTATCAGGAGTCGAAGGCGATCCAATGCAGCGACGACGAGCTGCTGCTCGAGACTGATCAAGCGAGCAACGATCGTCCGGAGTATTCGTTTCAGAGCAGACCGACCAGCTCGACGTCCAGGAAGACCGAGAGCTCGCCCTCGTCGACCTCGCCGAGCTCGCCGCGAAAGTTTCCGACAGTCGTCTTCGTGGAGCGCAGAGGGGACATGACTGTCACGCACAGGGATCACGATGGTGATGTCACCTGGTCCAAGCACTGGGGCCCAGAGAGACTGGTGGAGATATACAGAGAGCCGAGGACCAGTCTAGGACTCAGCATCGTCGGCGGAAAGGTACGATACGATTTTCTTTTTCTTCGTGTCCTTGACACCGCGCGAAAGAACGGAAAGAATGTAAATTTATTTTTGTTCACGGTTTTCCTTAATTTATTTTCATTTTTAACATATAACATTTTTATATATTAAATGTGTTTTATAATATATATATTCTTTAACTAAAAATGTATATATAAATCATTACTTCTCTGTTATTAAAATATTTTCCACTTACTTCAACAAGCAATTTGTGCTATTTTCAAAATTAGTCTTCGTTGTCGCGTGTTAAGTTCGTCAATTTAAAAATTGTATTCAACCGATTCGATCGGTGCGAGATAATATTGAATTATTGGTATTTCGGAATTATTTTTTTTACGCGACCCACATGGGGGCCACACACAGTTTTTTCGTAACTCTTTTATTAGCACGCACGAATATAACTCGCGAGAACAGGCGAGAGAGTTGGTCCACCGATATTACTCCGGTGTTTTATAGCTGGTTTCCCTCTCCCTTTAAAATTGAGAATGTTACGACGGCTATTGAAACATTCGGACAGAGTTGTAGGAGAAGTAGGTCGAACCAGATGGTTTTGCTGGTAAACAGATGGCCCGATAGATCTGTTCCGTTTACCGGATGATCTGTAGCTCAATAATTCAAACCGATAATTAACGTCAAAATTTAAACCTCGCGGTGATGCGAACCGCGTTTCTCCGTCGGGATCCCGTTCTCGAGGATCCTCGTGGATATTTAATAAATTTAAATTGCAATATATCTCGTCAAACAAATTCATCGCGACACCACCCCCGATTAAAAGGCCTTTATCGCGCGCGCGGAGACAAGCGGATATCGGGAATTGTTAGTCTCGACGAATGGAATTTAATCAATTCAACGCCTCGCCGATGCACATTGACTCGCTAATGTACATCGTCCGTAGTATTCGCCGATGCGGACTGCATCGGTTTAAGTGCATTAACGCGCGCCGGGATAGTTTCCTGACATTAAGCCGAACAAGAAAGCGGATATAATAGGATCATTGGCTTTGGGTTGCGGTGACCGTTCCGTTATTTTGAAAGCTCGTTAGAATTATGTACAAAACAAGTTACTGAATGCACAGCGCAGCGCCGCGCATTATTTGAATAATGCGCGGCTGTACTTTTAAGCGCATAAATTTAGGATCGCGGAATCCCACCGGCGCGTCGCGGCTGCGTGATATAATTAATTTCACGTGTGCTTCCTCCCCTTCCTCTCCGCTTTGTGAAACTTCGAATAAATTTCCGCATTAATTCTCTGCTAATTAAATACATTGTTGCTTCTCTTACGCACTCCGCGGCCGGAGAGATGCACAGTCTATACGCGCGGTGTTAAATAATTGCTTTAATTCGATTAGCGGCCGAACGATACGAACGAACGTCGACGAACCAATGAGAGATTAATGAGAATAAATGACCGGGGATAAATTGGAGCGGGGACGGAGGGAGATCGGAAATCACGGGGGCTACAATCCGTCTGGAATGGGATTGCCATCACAGTGCTGCTCGCGGCGCGGCACCGGAATTCACGACGTAGTCCGCCGAGCGGACACGCACACAGTGTGCGACGCTAATTAAATTTAACCGCGATTAAATTGTAAATTGTCAGCGGGACCAAATCGACCGATCACGTTTGCCGCTGCGTTAACCTGCCGTTTAATCGGAACCTTGTATATACACGGAGCCATTTAAACCGACCGATCGATCTTCCTTTCCAGGTCGATCTGCACAACGGCGGCTCCAGCAAGTCCCAGAACATTTCCGGGATATTCATCAAGAATGTTCTGCCGAACAGTCCGGCCGGCAAAACCGGCGGTCTCAAGGTAACGTTGCCTCGAAGGCAATTTTCTTTCTTCGATTTTACATCTCGGTCCGTTCTTCTTCACTCGAAGAGTAAAGAAAAAAAATTTGTGTCGAAAAATTTGGTAAATATTTGGACAAAATAAATGAACGGAGATAAAAATAAATCTGTAATTTGCGTCGTTACGTACTTTGATAAAAAATTGTGATGAACAAGTACGGGGGCACGTACGATTGTAAGAAAATTAAATATTGAATCCGACCGATTTCTCATTCGGGAGAAGTATGAACGCACCGAGAGATTGAATAGTCTGTTACGACATACTACACATGTCGGTCGCGCTCTCGCAAACTTAATTTGCCCTCCGGCGTACGTGCATGCTTTCAGATTGGAGATAGAATAATTGAGGTGGACGGTGTGGACCTGCGACACAGCACGCACGAGCGTGCAGTGGAGGTTATTCAAGCCGCCGGAAATCCCGTCTGCCTTGTCGTCCAGTCCTTGGTGCATGTGGTAAGATTTTTGCGATCTGGAATTCTCTCTTGAACACAGTTGCACAGATTAGTTTCATTCGAACTTCCTCGAACTCTTTCTTTCATCCACCGCGCGTATTTATCCACCGCGCACACTCAGTAGTTGCCAAGTTTCCTTTAAACTTTTTTTTTTTTTACATTTAAAATTATGCAAAATTGTCTTTTCTATATTTAAAAATATGCAAATAAAAAACTTGGCGATGTTGGTTTTTGCGAACGGGCAACTTTCGCGATTACGTTTGCTTTACAAACGACGACGTGTATACAAAGCGAAACGTCAAGTTTCGCGCGAAAGCTTGTCCTCCTCCTTAACGAGGTCGCCATTATGAATTCGCGCGCTTTTGAGTTTCAAACCTCCATTTGCAAGGCGCAAAAGTTACCGTCGCAATTAACCGGCGAAACTTCGGCGTATATCTGACAATCGATTCGTCGCCATTCGCCAACCGGACGTCACCGACGTTCTATACAGCCCGACGACGCAAGGCGAAATTGAACTCTCGTGTGGTAATGCGACCGAATGGCGACAGGGCTTTAACGTTCGCCGCCTCCAAAGTGTCACCGATAGACGCATTACGCGAAATTGGACGCGATATATACGCGCGACACACGAGGTGCAACTTGTCACCGCGCGGAAAGCCTTTGCATCTCACGCGATAACAACACGCCGACTTTTATTTCTTCCGCGCGCCGCGCGGTATCGAAAACGTTATCTTAGCAAACACCCCCGGAGGTTTACGAGCTCGAGGAGACGCGACGTTTCGAACAACTCTCTTGTTTCCTCAGGGCTTCGGGATATATTCGTAGCTCGGTGACGCGCGCGCCCAAAGTGACCTTACGTGGCGCTAATGTAAATTTAATGCTGACTGTTGTTTGACCGCGCGTGTGTGTGTGTGTGTGGTCGCGAGACATCACGTTGCGCGCGAGAGAGGAATTGAATGCAGACTCTGTCCAATAGACAGACGATAGAAACTTGCCCTCGGTGGCTTTGAAGTTCGTGTATCGCACGTAATCCCTCGGGACGATCAGGTGTAAACGGTTTCTGCTGCAGAAACAACAAAGCACAGACGTATTCGGACGTGTATATATATTACGTTGCGCGTTGCTCGACAAGGCTTCCCCCAAATATCGCTTCTTGCACCATCATCGATCAACCCGACCAATCCGCGTTATTTTCGGCTCGAAGAACATGACCTATTTTTCGATACCTTGAAATTGACTGGAAATGAAGCAGTCGCGAAGCACAGCCAAATTTATTTTTCTCTCTTCCCTCTTCTCTCTTATGCGCGGCTGTTGTTTCGACGTGGGTGTCAAGTGTGACGACACCTGTTTGCTGCAGCCGCGGCCTACAATTGAAACTCTGAAAACGACATAACTTCCTCCGAATTTCAATCGGTCGGCCGCGCAATACGTTCTCCTGTCCCGACGCTGGCAGAACGGCAATGTCGTGATACGTGCGCGATCGCGAACGACGACGAGTCGTTGGAGGTCGGAGAGAGGAGAGAGAAAAAGATGAGAAGAGTTAAAAGAGCAAAAGAATAGGACGGAGAGAGAGAGAGAGAGAGAGAGAGAAAGAGAAACGAAGAGGAGGACGAAGGAAAAAACGAGAGACAGTTCGAGGGACAGAGAGAAAGAGAGAGAAAGAGAACCTGGAAAGAGCCATTATCGGCGAACAGCTCTTGTACGCGTACGATGCACCAGGGTCGAACTTTCCAATAAATCTCCCTGATGAGGGGCGGAGAGGGGAAGCAGTGCGCGGAATACTGCGAAAGAGGGAGAGATGCAGACGATGGAGAGATACGTAAAATCAGGACAGACGCGCGAGATGGGAAGATGATAAAAATGCAAAGACGCGACCACATCGGCGAGCTATCGACTCGTATCGGAAAACGGAAGCTTCCCTTTAATATTGTATCTTATATTTTTTTACTCATAAATATCAAAAAAAAAGATAATCTTAAAATATACAAAATCACTGACGCGAGCGTCTGACGCGCCAATAGTATTTTAAAAAAAGTTGACATTTACTGTGCAATTTGAAAATATTTTTTTCGAAAATGCGTGGGAATAAATAGCAGCAAGTAAAGGTTGGTCTGGTCGGGGGGGAGAGTCGGGGGTTGATGCGGTTCACCGGAAAGAATGGTTTCACGTTGCGACCGAGCGCGCTCGTCATCGACACCATGGACCACATCGGGAACGAAGCCCGCCAATACGCCCTCGGCCTACGAACTGCGCCATCCACTTTTCTCTCCGCCCCCGTCATCGGGAACTCCCTTTTCGCGCACGAAACCCGTTCGGCCGACGGCGGCCGGTTCACCTGAATGTCATCACTCCCCGTTCAGTTGTCACCAAGCGTCGCGATGCACCGATTCTTCGGACGCAAATGCGTCACCTTTCACGTACGTGATTATCGCGGAGAGAGACATCGACGGAGCGCACACTCCTCCTCCTCCCTCGTTCCGTGTTCGATATTCGAAACCGCGCGCGGAGATGCATCTTAACTCTCGTCAAGCGCGCGGTGAGAGGCATGTCGACGCGGGCGTTCGTTGACAGACGTGTGTTTACCCTCCCGTGTTGTAAAGTGGGATTACTTTGGTTTGGCGGATCGCACAGATCGCCAATATCGCGTATTGTCGGGAAGCTCACGTGTCGGGAGAATATTGATCTGCGTTAAAACAATAGAGGAGAATTACGGAGATAAATTTATAATTGTATTTGTTATCTCGCGGTGTGTGAGATATATGTAAGAAAAATAAGTGATTTGAAAACTACTGATAAAATATTTCTGAACAAATTCTCGAACGAGAGTTGACTTGTGCACGGAAAAAAAAGGTTTGCTAGAATAGCAAGAAGATTAGGCCAGCGAGAAAAATTTGCTAAGACTGTTGAAGTTTTGTTGTGCCCGCCAAAATATTTTAAAGACAGCAAATGTTTCTTGCTGATCGTGCAATAGCAAAAATTTCTTCCGCGCGATTCTTGAAAGAAAATAGCAACTCGCTCGAAATAATTCGAAGTCCTACTTTTTACCGAAACTAAGAGAGAGAGAGAGAAAGAGACAGAAGAAGACGCATCGCGAGAATCCGGAATGCGCTAGTACGGTCTGTTTTACGCGTTTTACGAGAAGTAAACCCCCTTCTATTGCAGTTACTTTGGCAACAATTCAAGAGCACGCGAGCAAATATTTTCCTAGTACTAACTCATTTTGCGACTGGGTTTATCCAGACGCAGTTTCTCTCTCTTTCTCTCTCTCTCTGCGCAGTTTACTCCGTCGTTGAAATAAGTACAGGCGAAACAATTCCGCAGAAACCATCCGCATCATCTAGTTTCGCCTTCCGTTTCGACTTCCTTCCTCGTCGGCATCTGCTCCCTGTGTCTTTTTATGCCACCGAGAGAGTCACTTCAGTTTCTCTTCTCTTTTATTTCAATCGCGCCGCGTGTGTGTCTCTCCTCGCTGACTCGTCGGTCTTGGAATGTGCTCGTAAACCGCTTAATGTCACTTCGCTTCTGTTCGGACGTACATATGTGTGTGTGTGTGTGTGTCTGCATACGCGCGTGCGCACGTGTGTATATATATGCGCGTGTTCTACTTTAAAATTAAAATTCTGTAAAAAAAAAACCTCCGCCTCCAAGCGCAATTCGATATAAACGTCGGGGTAATTTTACATCGCGTTAAATTACTCGATATCGAGTTAAGATAATGACATTTCGTTTTTTTCCGAGAAGCGTATTTGAATGCTTCGTAAAAATTTTCGCGGATATTGCGAACGTACACACGTGTGCACTTTGGTACGTATCAGACATGTGAAATTTTTACGGTAACAAGTACCCAGGGAGAGATAAATTGGAGATGAATTTAAGCTGGCGGGCGCGCTTTATCCGAGAGATTTCGAGAAGAGAGCATTGAAAAATTATTGCAGAGCCCGGAGCACGGCGCGTTCCAAGAGGAAAGAGACGCCAAAGGCCGGAAACAGACTGTCAAGAGTCATACGTCGTCGTCTTCTTCCGGCATCAGCCCCAGCACTGCCTCCTTTCGTCGCAAACCGTCGCCGGTTTCGCCAGCGAGGTCCATTACACCAGAAGTGATACAGGTCAGTTTTCAGTACACGTTTAAGTTTCAGTCGAACAATTGTCTCCGTTGTTTGTTTTTGATTTTTTTTTAGCAATTCGCAGCCTAAAGACGCACACTACTTGTTTATTCCGTTTGTTTCCCAGAAAAGAAATACGATTTGTGCGGCGCAATTTGTAGATTCAATTGCCGCTCTAATTGGCAAATGGGGGGGAAAAAATATGGTAAGCGCTCGCTCGTGAGGCGCGAGCGATAATTAATTTCTTTAATTGAATCGCCGCAAACTTGGCAATTTTCGCGCGCGATGGCAAAATGTATGTTTAATTAAATATACGCACAGGAGATACAGTGATAATTACACTTATTGCACAGTGTGGGTAATTAACTTACCTACACACACAGTTTGCCACAAACGTTTTGTTCTACATGAATTATCATACGTCCTTTATTGCGGCATTGCAATTGTTTATGAGTAAATTCTCAATCGGGCGCGTTTATTTTGAAAATAACGCGTCGATAATAAATTTTCTTATATATTTTATCTATAAATATTGTATAATAATAAATAATTCTTATATATTTTTATTAAAGCAAAAAACATATGAGAAATATTTGTTGCGGCCATGTTGATAATTATG